>PVIY010008479.1:0-76859 GCA_004026745.1 Myrmecophaga tridactyla
GATAGATAGATAGATAGATAGATAGATAGATAGATAGATAGATAGATAGATAGATGAATATAGAATATAGAAAGAGAGTTATATACTAAACATCAAGGAGATTCACAGCAGCATTATTTGTAATATCCCATATTTGAAACAACCCCAGTGTTCATTGACAGTGATATGGCATATTCATATAATGGAAAATTATACAGTAATAGAATAAACTGAGAAATGCAGCAACATGGAAAAGCAAATATAATGTTGAACAAAAGAAGCCCAATGCAAAAGAGTTCATACTAAATGATTCTATTCATATAAACTTCAAAAATAGGAAAAACAATCCATAGCACCAATTATCTTATAAGTCTATAGTAAAAATTAATAGGGGGAGCAAGGAATTTTTCCACATCTTTGAAGAGTAAGTTATTTCAGTGCTATTTAAATTGTTCCAATGAACAGAACAAAGGAGGTTAATTTTTAAATTCTCTTGCCAAGGTAGCTATTCTAGTTTGCTAGCTGCCGGAATGCAATATACCAGAAACAGAAAGGCTTTTAAAAAAGGGAACTTAATAAGTTGTTAGTTTACAATTCTAAGGCTGAGAAAATGTCCCAATTACAACAAGTCTATAGAAATGTCCAATCAAAGGCATCTAGGGAAAGATACCTTGGTTCAAGAAGGCCAATGAAGTTCAGTGTTTCTCTCTCAAATGAGAAGGGCACATGGCAAACACAGTCAGAGTTTCTCTCTCATCTCGAAAGGCACATGGTCAACATGGTCAGGGTTCCTCTCTCAGCTGGAAGGGCACATGGCAAACATGGCATCATCCGCCAGCTTCTTCTCCTGATTTCCTGTTTCATGAAGCTCCCCGGGAGGCATTTTCCTTCTTCATCTCCAAAGGTTGCTGGTTTGTGGACTCTCTGCTTATCATGGCTATGTCGTTCTTCTCTGCTCTCTCTGGATCGCTCATTCTCCAAAATGTTTCCTCTTTTATAGGATTCCAGAAACTTATCAAGACCCACCCAAATGGGTGAAAACATGTTGTCACCTAATCCAGTTTAACACCCACTCTTGATTAAATCACATCTCCAGGGAGATGATCTGATTACAGTTTCAAACATACAGTATTGAATAGGGATTATTCTGCCTTTATGAAATGGGATTTAGATTAAAACATGGCTTTTCTGGGGGACATACATCTTTTCAAACCAGCACAGTAGCATTACACTGATAGTAAAGCCCCCCCAAAAAATATTTCTTAGAAGACACTGCACTATCTTCCTAAGAAGATTCTAAGCTATTTTTACATTTTTACTGATTCCAATAACAACCAGCAATAAGGCTTATATAACTAGACAAGGTAAATTCAAGTTTATGCTAAAAAAAGAAGCATAGTAAGAATAGACAGTAAATCTGCGAAAAAGAAGATGAATGCTAGAGGGGCAAAAGCAGAAAGAAACATCTCTAGCAAGTATTAAGATATACCATGAAGTCCAAAAACTAATGGGGCACTTCCACAGATATAGATAAACTAATAGATCAGAATAGAAAGCTTAGAAATAGGAATACTTTTTTTTTTAAACTTTATTGTATGTTACAGATAGTATGTCTCAGCAAAGTGAAAAGATAGATATTTTAATAAATGGTGTGTGAAAATTTTCTATCTGGAAAAAAATAACAAAGTTGGATCCATTCTTCACACTGTATACTCATACTAGAAAATATTCAAAACTCATAAAATTTAAAATGAAAAACATGAATCAATAAAAACTATAGCAGGAAACCTAGGAGAATTATGTTTAACCCCTGAATTAGGAAGGCTTTTCTAAATATAAAATATAGAAACCAAAAATAAAACTGGTTGATTTAACTACAAAATACAGAACTTTTTGCAGAACAAAAACTCATATGCCAAGTTTATGAAGTCAACTAAGACAACCGAGAAACTTACGTATCTACCATGACAAAGGGTGATCTTTTAAATACAGAGTTATAATAGCTCTGTTCCATGCCTAAGAGAAAATTTAGTGAGAGACATTAACAGCCAGTCTATTTATAGTACAGGAAATACAAGTGCAGAGATGAACAGCTTCAGTCATATTAAGAAAAATGCAAATTTTTCTAATGATACCATTTTTCTATAATAACATGTTATAATAATATATGATACTATTTTTCTATAAATCTAAGAAGATACCATTTTTCACCCATCAGATGAACAAACACTGTCATTGAGGACAGGTAAAAATTAGTCCTTTATATTTGGCAGCAAGAAAATAAATTAGTTCAACCACTATGGGGGAAAGTTGGGCATTTTCTTTCAAAATCACTAAAACCTATACACTTCAACTCTGCTGTTGCACTTCTAGGAATTCCCAAATTTATGCTGACATATATGTGAAAAGATCGTTCAGTGCTATATTATTGGGACAGATGCACAAAACCCTTGGAATAAATGTGTTATAGAACATACATTTTTTGAAATTTTAGGAGGATGCCTCATGCACATATCACCTCTGCATACTGCCCTCAATAGGATCAAGGGCAGCAATCCATATATGACATATAATATCTCTGCAGTGAAGTGTGTCCATATGCACACTAAGTGAATAAACAAAGGGTATAAATAGTACATTGTTCATATATGATTTTTTTTTATAGTGGTGACACATTTTACAAATAACATAATAAATATTGATCGGTCGTTCTCAAAAGAGAGCATGCGTCAAAATCACCCAAAGCCTTATGAAAACACAAATTCCTGTGTCCCAATTTTGGAGTATCTGATTCAGTGAGCCTAGGGTGGGATCTGATCATTTGCAATTTCATCAAGTTACCAGGTGGTGCTGATGCTGTTGATAGCAGGGAGCAGAGTTTGAAAACCTTTATATAGACCATAAACACTCTGCATCTTTTCTGTGACTAATATTCAGTAAAACTTCAAACGAAGCTTAATGCCCGTACACGTACATACATTGACTATTTACTACATTAGCAATGAATACCTTGGAGAAAAGGACCTATCAGCATGGTCATTGTAACCAGGTTGAAGTTACACATCTGCAGATGAGGCAGGACCAAGTTTCTCAGTGTACAAAGCCACACCTGGCCTTACTAAACCTCATTAAAAAATGGTCTTATTGTAGACTTCTTCTGGTGCCCTCTGTCTCATTATCATAGGTTTCTGTTTTAGAAGTCCCTGTTGAATATGCAAACTTCTGTAATCTCTTGGTCACTGATAAATGCATGTTGTTCAAGCCCAGCAATTAAGTGCTCACACATTTTCTCCCCACCTTCTGTTAAAATTTTAAGCATTTACACAATTCCCCTCTCATTCAGATAATGCACAACAATCATTTTTTATCTAACTTTTCCACACTCTCCACTGATAAACTTTGGTCTAAATGAGGTTTGATATCATCGTATCATTATAAAAGGGGATTGTTTAAAAACTCCTTCAGCAATGCTTCTTTTCTAACATCATTGCAGGCCCGACGGCTGTGCCAAAAATTTGTCAATGTTGATTTATCAACATAATTCCAAGCATTAACTATGGTATAATTGGTGTCCAGTGAACTGAATTCCTTTAGGAAATCTTGAATTACTCGCTTTCTGTTAATTCTAGCTGGTTTGTCTGTACTCGCTTTTCAGGAAGTGCAGTGGTCATGTTACAGAGTCACATTGGGGGAAATAAATTTATGCATGCACAATAAAATTTTAAAATTTTCCTCTGGTCTCACTGATCCACAATGAGTTCATGGGAACTGGACAAATTTGCTTTTAGACCAGTAAGAAAAGAAAATATATCTCCAGTGATCTTTGCATTTATTTTGCATAACAATGCACAGTTAAATCAAATACACCTTTCCAACATCTTAGATGTTAAGTTTTCCAATCACTGTCTACTCAGCTTGTGTGTTGCTCGTAGCATCAATGTGCACATGAACAGTTAACATGGTTTTCCATTTTTAATACCTATCGATGTTCTCTCCTCAGCCATTTTTAAGATTTTTCTAGGAATCTATCATCAGTGCCAAGTTTTCGTTAACATTATAAATTTGTTCAAGATTACATTTTACAATAAGTATTATCTTAGGAAGTTTGTCAAAACAGCTTTTCCACCATAGAGTTTCAGATATATTTCACCATGTTGATTCTTAAATTTGGGGGAGTCAATCCTGTAAATATCCACATTCATCTTCAATATTCAGTTCATCATGGTCTCTTCTATCTGGCTTAATGGCTAGCATATGAGTTAGTGGCATAGATTCACTTTTTTTCTTTGCAGCCATACAATCAACACATGGTCATGACCTTTATTGTTTTTACCCCTTGCAATGTGTTCCTCTGATTCATTCTTTTTGGGTCGTTGTCCTCAAGGAGCAAATATAACCCATGCTGACTAACACTGTCATGGAGTAACACAGGATGACATGTGTTTCCTTCTCTGATCCTCACTGTCACCAAGGCAGTAGCTTTAATTCTAAAACTATTTTCACAGTTTAATGGAAAACTAAAGACAACAAATGAAGAAATTAACAGAATATCAAATAAATAATCAAAATTATAATTGCAAACAGTAGAGGCATATATTACTGTTGGGGGCACAGAAACACAAATCTTTTCAGTAAAGATTAGATTTGCAGCCAAATGAATAATGGCATAAGACTTTTTTTGAAAAAAAAACAGTTTGTAGAGATGATCAAATTTTGAAACTTTGAATAAAGGCATGTGAATTTACATAAGCAAAAGATCAGAAACACTTTAAATTTCTATCACTAGTGGCTTGATTAAATAAATTATGGGATATGTTCTACTATGTAATGTTATAAAAATCTAGGAAGAATGGGGGAGCTCTTACAGCATTGATACAGAAGGTGCCCCAAGATTCATTATTAAGTGAGACAAGCGAGCTACTTAATAATGTTCCTGCTTTGTTCTACATTAGTATGTGTGTCTGCGTGTGAGAATTACCTTTTAGAGGAAAACAGAAAGTGGTGTATGAGAAAGAGTGGGAGAGAGGACTTTTACTATCTGCCTTTTTTTTACATGTAATTTGTAAAACTTTAAAAATACTGTGGAATGTGTTATAGATTTCTATTAATTTCAATTCAAGAAATTAAATAAATACTTAACAATTGGAAAGAGAATTCTGTTGGGAAAACTGAGGAAAGCAGGTGTGTTAGGTTGAATTATGTACCCTAGAAGAAAAACAATCATATTCCTATGAATGTGTGAACTCATTGGAAACAGGACCTCTTGAAGAAGTTGTTTTTAGCTGAGGTGTCGCCTACTGAATCAGGATGGGTATTAATCCTACTACTGAGGCCTTATAAAGAGAAAGCCCTTGGGGGAAAGCACAGAAGCTAGAAGCCAAAGGATCCAGAAGAGAAAGAAGAGGACATGGCCATGTCACAGGAAATCCAAGGAATGCCAGCCAACTAGAATGCCATCGACCCCAGGAGGAAGTAAAGCTTCCAGCCTCTGAAATTATGAGCCAATAAATTCTTATTGGTTAAGCCCAAACCATTTTGTGGCATTTGTGACAGCGATTTGGTAAAACCAACACAGCAGAAATGAGTATTCATATGCTGATATACCACTTGAAGTTAAAATGCAGCCACTGCAGCCATCTAATTGAGATAAAGCCTAAAATATCAATGAAATCAGTATCATCACCTTCTGGTTTCGATTAATTACAATGATTTATTAAACACTATCATAGCCATTTACAGTGGAAAGTTAACAGGATACCTGTATCTTATCAGTGGGACAATTGTGGACAGGAAACTGTATGAAGGAACTGGGCTTGCAAGTACCTGGGATTTTGTAGAATTGAACACATCTAATTTCAGGGTGCATTAATACAAGGTAAAATACTTGTTCATCCCATGTTTTCTTCCATTTATCAGCAGAGTCAAAAAGGTCTCAATAAGCATGAGTTATTTAAACTGTTCAAGTGTTACTTATTAGACTTGTAGGAAAAGAGAAGTTCATCAAGAACGTTTTAAAAGGATTTGACAATGCCTCCATTGATGTTCTGATGAACATGATTGAAATACGAGGGCTCTATTTACATTTAGATAAATTTATGACTTTTTCTCCATAAGATAATTCATTAATGGATCTTTGTGTGAAAGGAGGAAACTGCTAGTGAGATTGGAGAGTTCTGCTGGCCCTGCTCTGCTTAAAGGTTTTTTTTTTTTACTTCTGCATTTATTTATCCTATGAATGTTTATTGAGAACCCACAATATTTGAGACTCTGCTAGCACACTGGGGATATAATCAGAGGACATAATTGTAACATGTGAAATCATAAGGGTTACCAATTCAAAACTAGGCTTGAGTCTACTGTGTGTTTGTGTGTGAGTGTGTTTGTGCATGTGTGTTCCCTGATTTTCTCCAGTGTGTTCAAGCAAGAGCAGGTCTTCCCTTCTCAATGGGAATCTCAGGTTCTCTTTTCTTTTAAGGCCTGTCTATAGGATAAGTGATGAACAAAATGACAGGGCTAGCAGAACTCTAGTGGTCAATCTCACTAGTGGTCTCCCTCTTTTTATGCAATGATCCATTAATCAATTATTTTATAAAAATAATATTTAACAGTTATAAATCTACTTAAATCGAGCCCTCATCTTTCAATCATGTTCATCAGTACACCAGTACAGGTACTGTCAAATTCTTTTAAAAACACTTCAATTTTCTTAGTATGCTAAGGTTTAAAAAATATACACTGGCAAAGTGTTCATAATGTTTTATGACAATCTTTGTCAACTTTTAATGACAAATTTTTTATGATCTTTGACAATCATCACATTCCTAGCCAAAGCAATCTGCAGAGTAGTTCAGGAAATACATAGTTTCCATCCAGTCTTTCTTGTGTCCCATATGCTTATAATGGAGCTAGTGGAGTTTTGTTCGATTTTGAACTTGAACTAGTACACCATGCTCTGATATTTCAAAAATGGTCTTATGAGTGAGATCTTGAAAGAAAATATCTTACATGGTTCAAGGCAATATTATTATGGAGTTAAGTTTTAAGGGACACTTGCACAATAGAAGTTTAGCCAGTAAATCAGGTTTTTGGGACACAGCATATTTTTTAAGTTTCCTATTAATTAAATACACAATATTTTCCAATAACGAACTTCAAAACTGTTGCTGCTGCCTTCAAAATTAGTATAGGGAAAGATTATATCGATGTATTTGGAATACAGATATCTATAGATATTATTTAAAAGGAGTCATCTTCTGCCAAATAGTAACCGCTGTAAATCCTAGACACTGCACACTTACAAGCTTCCTTGGATGAATTCAGATAAACAAACCAGAATACCCACAGTCTGGAGAGAATAGATTGAATATAAATCAAAGCAAGCCGTTGAGGCAGGGAAGAGAACATATCCATTCTCGCTCCAAGGAACTGGAGAGCAGTCATTATGTTCATTCATGTTTTCCTTCACTGCTTGCCTACATGGCTCTGAGAAAGCAAAACTAGTAACCAAGAAATGTATATTGAGTATCAAGATTCTGAAGTTGACAATGTAGAGTTTCAAAATGTAGAAGCAGGCTGTATTTTTTATATCCTCCCAGGCTGATGGTCAACAAGCATTGCTTTCAATTCTCATCCATTTGCAATAAGTAAAGGGGAGTGCACGGACACACATAACATCATTAAATACTTTTGGTCGAGCATAAGCCACAACTTTGGAAAAAGGTTATGTAAGGATAGTCTGAGGATTCCAGAACTACATGTAACAAGTGACCTCGAATTACAGGTGAATAGAAAGGCTTGAGTAGTTGACCAGCAGTCTGGATCCCAGTTATAAGGGCCCTATTCATACATCCTGGGGCCTGCTTTATGCTTTATGATCTTAAGAGTATAAACACAAACTCAGGTATGGAAGCAAGTATTTATTTAGAATAAAAATAAATCACAAGTTATAAATTCCAAAAAAGTTCCAACGTCTCATAAATATAAATTAGTCAGAAAAAGTTTTGCTTTTTTTACTTAATGGTCTAGCTCACCTCTACAATGCTTTTAATCCTACATATATGGCTGTTTACTGGTTGGTTCCTTCTTCACAGGACATTTCATACTATCAGTTTCACTAGAAAAAATGGAAAGTTAATCTACCTATTTTTCTTTTTTTTTTAAATTTGCATATGGGCAAGGCACCAGGGATCGAACTCCAGACCTCCAGCACGGCAGGTCGGAGCTCTGCCTGCTGAGCCACAGCAGCCGCCCTCTACCTATTTTTTACCATGGTTGATTGAAACTTGCATGTATGAATTGTAGATATCAGAGGTTAAAAGTCTTTTTCAAACCCTGTGGAGGGGTCATAGTGATGTGTTTACATGCTTTTTGTAAGTTCTGAAAAAAGTGAAATATTTTAAGCACAAGCAATTGAGAACACTGTTGCTTTCTACTCCAATGTAGATAAGGGTGACCCTAATAAGAACTTTGGGCTCAAAATGGTCTTCAAGTAAAACTGGAGGAATCTATTTTAACTGATAAGACTTTTAAGAGATGAGTCAAATACTCAAAATAGGTATACCCTGATTCACTTGATCTGATTTAGCACTTAGATTTATGCCGATAAATAAATGATTTTTTATTTATTTAAAGATTGGATGTTGAAGGAGAAGAAAAGGAAAGAATTAGAGAGGGTTAAAAGACATAATGTGCATGAAAACTCTAAAACAACATCTTGCCCATAATAAGGGCTTAAGAGCCCCCCGTCCCCTTCTTACCCATATCATGAAGTTGTGATAAATAAACATCTGCTGTGCTGGCTATTTAAGGAGCACGTTAAGATTGTGGTTCAGCTTCCTGATACATGGACTTTAATTTTCTTTAACAATTTTCTGAAAATACTTCCTTTGAATAAGCCATTTAACCACCATTGTTGTGCAAAGCTACACTCTAATTTAACTGCAAAAGAACACCTTCTCTTTACTGAGCCAACTGCCAAAACATTTGAAAATGTCCTCAAGTTAAAAGCCTACTATATTTTACCTAATGGAAATATTTGGAGAACAGACAAGAAGTTTCCAATAACATTCATCCAAGTGATGCAATCATTCCCTTTAATCTCAGTGACGTTAAAGCGATCTGCCTCTTGTTGTTAAGGAAATAAAGTGGGTTTGAATCCCACTTTGTTGAAATGTGATAATACATTAATTAATTTTTCTAAATCTCAGTTTCCAAAACTGAATATCGGAGATAATAAGACTACCACAAAAGACTTTTAGGAGGACTACATGGAAAAGCATAAATATATACAGTGTGTAACATATAATAGTGATTAACATATAATAGTGATTAGCTACTGGCTGGCACATAGTGAAGTAAGGAGAACTCTGAACATCGTGCAAGAAAGCACTGGAGCCTCTGAGAAGTGGACAAAACTTTTATTGCCATACCAGACTCAGAGGTCTCCTGTCCAAAGTCTGAGCCCTGAACACTTTTTGCCTCCAGATTATATAGGCTAGCAAGTGGGGTGGGAGTTACTATGGGAACAGGCTGTTAAACTCTAGGAAAGTACAGAAACAGAACTTGCAGAGCGATAGTTGCTATCTGGCCCTTAGTTGATTTCTTTTGTCTGAAATGCAGGCAGCCCCAGACCTGCAGACGCAGCAGACATTTTGTTTCATCACCTTTTAGAAAGTATGCTTTTTACATATTTTTGAGAGTACATGAATTCATAAAGTGAATTCATACACACAAATGCACAGTGATACACATAAATGCACAAAGTGGTACACATAAATTCATAAAGTTATACAACAATAATACTGAGGTTAAACTTATGAACTACCTCAATAAGAGATGCTCCCTAATGACAACTCTTGTTATAAATATTATAGCTTTCCACTGGCAGATGACATAGATTATACTATGTCACTCTCCAGCTTAAATCACTTAAGTGGAAGTCAGTGATGCTGAAATACAGGGAAGCAATTTAGGAACAGCTTAAAATATTTTAATTTCTGATAAACACTGATCAGGGTTAGTTGTGCTCTAGATAAAAAATTTCCAGGAAAAATTCATAGTCACTTTAAATTGTACACCAGAACAATTTTTCAGACAGAAAATCATCCAATTATTTTAGCAGCTCCAGAGACGGATTTATGTTTTACATGCTAGAAAATTACAGAATAAGCAGTAGATGATTATGTGACTCTCCTAAGGATAACCTGCTCTTTTCCCACTACATGTCCCTATAAATTAATTTTAAAGGCCATTTTAAGTAATGCTTTGACAAAAAACCTCTTACATCTGCTTAAAGCATATGAAAAAATGCTTCTGTTAACTGCAACTACAGAGGCAAATTTTTTTTTTGGCAATGTACAAAGATGAATAAATAAGTTGACAGCTTTAATTGTTGATAGTAACTTATGGGACATTGTTGAAATGTCATTCCAAAGTAATAGTTACTTAATGAACAATGGCTATGATTTCTGTGAATAAATACAACTATGCTTAAAAAATGATTCTCTAAGGACGTGCTGTTCAATATGGTAGCTGCTGGTCATATGTGGCTATTGAGGACTTGAAATGCCAAATTTGGGCATGCTGTAAATGTAAAATGCACACTGAAATTTGAAGACGTGAAAGAAATTGAATGTAAAACATCTCATAATGTAAAACATCACATAATAATTATTTATATTGACTAAAGGTCAAAATTATAATAAATAAATATACTATTAAAATTAATTTCACCTGTTTCTTTTTACTTTTTTAATGTGACTAGAAAATTTTAACTTACATATGTGCCTCATCTTTTAGACAGCATTGCTCCAAAGAGACTGTTAGATCTGAATAAAGTTTTGATAAATTAAAATCCATTTGAACAAATTTAACAATTACATTAACCTTCAAAACACATTTAGGAACTTCTGTGGTTTGCCCAGTACATCTCTCTTTTAGATAAACTGTTTCTGTTTAACATATACACAGTAAATAAATATGCGCATGCACAAGCACACACATGCACACACACACACATGCACACACTTTGTCCTGGATTAAGATTCAGAAGATCAGGGTTCTGTTCAAATTTTCCACCAATAGCTATTTCTAATGACAACAAATCACTTATATGACTTGATCCTCAGTTCTCCCGTCTACCAGGGTGACTGTGTTCAAGAATCTCAAAGACATTTACTTTCTGAAATGGGATAACCTTATTTCTTAAAAATGAGAAAAAAGCTACAGAAATACATGAGAATTGATTCAGGAAGTTGGACCAGGGTGGAGAAAATCCTAATGCCGGTAATCACTTTTATTTCTTTATATAATAGAGACTTTGAATTCAAAGCAAATTATCCTAGGTAACAATGTGACTGCATACATACATTTTACATTATGTAAAACAACTAGTCATCATATGCTTAGATATTATTGTCATGGCATTTATAGCAGAAAACCTTCTCTGCTTACTCTTTTGTATTCAGGGGCAATACTATTTCATTCAGATATTTAATTGTGTCTCTCTTAGGCTGAGCTAGATCTTTGATAGAGGCATTTTAGCAAGAATATTACATATTCTATTTGCACTGTGCAGAAGAAATGGGCTACCGCTGAGTGCTATATTATGCCTTAGATAAAATAATCATTGCTTTCTTACAAGTGATAAAATTACTTTGCTTACATGAAGAGAGGAAGAAAAACAAAATTAACAAAGAATGCTTAGTGGAGAATAAAAGACTGTTTAAACCAAAGCGCATATAAGGAATAGGAAAGAAGTATTGTTAAGAGAAACTGAGTATAGAACTCACTTGCAGAGAATGGAGAGCTGTGGTTAGTTTTAGGCTGGTGGAAAGCAGCTTGCAACATGGGTGAGGAGGGATCGTTCATTATCCAGTGACTGTCAGGCTTTCACACAACTACAGTAACTGGGACTATTTATGAAGTCAGATGATTTTAAATTTAAAAGACCTCGAGATGCTCAGAACCAAAAGGACATGACAGATTAACAGCCTTCTCATGCAGCCTAATATTCTGGCAAATCCTTAATGCTGCCTCCCTTCAAATTAATATGAAAAATGGGAATGATTCTCACTAGTCCTGCTCCTTTAAGTTATCTATCTGACTGGCTTATGACTTGTAGCTGGATTATGATTAAAGTAGAGACAGATGACTGATACAGCCTGTTGCTTATAGAAATTAATAGAACCCATCCTGATTTTATCAAGCTTACATGGCAGCATCTCTCCCTCTAAACTTCCTTCTCCTTATGTGTATCTTTAAATGTCAATTATTATTCCATTTGTCTCATTTGGAAGGTTAATGAGAATTATATAAACTGATAATGGCTTTCCCTTAAGTATTCAACACATTATTAATAGCCCAGAGAAGTGATATAAATCATGCAAATAAGGAAATTAAAAGCTGAATCTACAAAATAAAATATCAGCAATAGACCACCTTCAAGTTGCTAATAATTAAATATAGTGAGCCTCAAAATACTTTTTCTTATTACTAAAGAACATAGTTTCAATATAATTTTTCTTTTGTTATGAAGGCAACATTGTATTAAATTATTTAGGGCCTTGATTTTTTGTTGGTACGTAAGTAACCAAAAAGGAATCTCTGTCAATATGGCCTATCCTAATCAGAATTCTCTCACAACCGGCAGCATTTTAGATCCAAAATAAAACCCTTTAGAAATGTAAACACATACAAATAATACCTTGTTATTCAACTTGATTTTCTTCGGGTAATAAGGAATGAAGTCACTGTTATTGATAATATCAATATCCATGACTAATCTCTTCTGAGATTATACACATATATGCAAATGCATGCACATATATGCATTTATGTGCACAAACATATTCATATATATTTAGAATATATATACATACAATTGTATAGGTATATATTCATATAACTATAATGTTAAACTAAACTTTTATTGAGTCAATGAGAAAACCAGTACCTTATGAAGATCTCGGAGCTATTTCTGGGAGGTAAAACAGATGATCTAGTTTCTGCTTTCAAAATAAAATGATATTTCATGCCTATCATCAGACTAAACTCTAAGCGATGAATGTCCAGTTAACCATTTCCATGTTCATATACATCCCCAATTACTGTAATTGTATAAATGTTTGACTGTCATCTCACATAAAGTGTAATTGGATGCCTACCTAGGGAAAAATTAGATGCTCTTGAGAAACACATGTACTTGACAATTATACCTTGATTAAGGGATGCATTCTTATCCTCATAAATATAGCTACATATTTGATCTACTTGGGGAAACTGCATCTTAAAATATCAAGTCCTCAGATCCCTGAACATGGTATCTATCTGTTAAAGTCATCATTAATTTTTCTCAGCAATGTTTTGTGATTTTCAGTGAACAGATATTTCACATATATTGTCTCATGTGTTTGTAAGAATTTAATGTTTTTGATATTACTTTAAATGGTATCATTTTCTTAAATTTTAATTCACAGTTGTTCTTTTCTGATATGTAAAAATACAAATGATTTTTCTATAATCAAAAATAGAAGTGGGGTGGGCAACAGTGGCTTAGTGGCAGAGTCCTCACCTGCCATGCCAGAGACCTGGGTTCATTTCCCGGGGCTGCCCATGTCAAAAAAAAAGAAGTGAATTTGTTAGATTCACTCATTAGTTCTAGTTATTTTTTCTTTTCTTTTTGATTTGTTAGAATCATTGAGATTTTTTTCTGGAAATGACCACATTATGTACAAATGAAGATATCTAAATGTCTTTTTTATTTTTTTCTCTTGCCCTATTGCACTGGCTGCAGTACAGTGTTGAATTAAATTAGTAAGATGGCACACCCTTGCTATTTAACCAATGTAGAAAAAAATAATCCAGTTTTTTACCATTTGGTGTGATGTTAGCTGTAGTATTTTTTTAAATCCCTCTTATCATTTTGAGGAAGTTTTCTTAATGTCATGACTTATTGAGTGTTTTTATCATGAATGGATGCTAATAGCAAGAGTTTTCATTGAAGAGAAAAGGAGAGTAGCTTTGTCTAAAATTCCTAGTTGGACTTTGTTTAAATTTAAAAACTTCTGCTCTGGAAAGTACACTGTGAAGAGAATGAAGAGGATAGTAAAAGGAAAAATTGAATTGATGTAGAAATATTTGAGGGTTTGCATAAAAGCAATTTGTATAGGTATTGGCTAATAATTTTGCATCTAATATGAAACAATGAAATGTGTAAAATTTTGACACTGTTGGCTCACTTTTGATATGTTTGTTCAAAGTAAATATAAAGGCTTGTGAAATATTCAGTGTCAAATGTAGTATATTATATGAATGAAAAAAAGATTTGACTTTCTCATTGTTTAAAGTAGTTGATTTTAGAGTTCTTAATAAGGGATAATCTAATTGTCCTTTAGTGTAAATGATTTGCTGTTGTTTCTTGGGCACCTATTATCTTACCTTAATCAAATAACTAAATCTCCATTTTTCCTTCCCAAGATTAGATCTATCCTCCCCAAGATTAGACCTATAATATACAATTTTCAGGCTATCTTTCACAACTAAAATTACCTTTAGATTTTTACAAAGGGCCCATGGAAAATAACAAAGATTTGTTATTATTTCACTTCACTTAAAAGTGAAAGGCTATACATATTGATAATTATATTTGTTTGATAGTTCATTATCTGAACACTATGCTAAGGGTGTCAGAAGAAAAAATGTCAAATCAGAGCTGATGTTCAATCTTCCATAATTTAAATTTGTATAGGTAAAATAGTATTCATATAAATATTTTGAGATTGCATACTTTATGGAAATTACCTGGAAATTTGTCAATGCCTTCACTGTCCACAAAACGAGTTGGCATTTGGCTGACATGACACTCTTGTTTTCCCTCTTTGGTGCATCAGCAACACCCAGCAGCAACTAACAACAAATTCCACAATCCTTTAATCACAAAATCCTTCATCTCTCTCCAGGGAACAGAATATTTCACATACTAGGGCTCCCCCTTTCCAGTTGTAGAATCCATCCCAGTTCACCACAGGTCGAAGCCTTAACAATAGCATTGCTCTAGCATGACACCGGATATAACCCCCCACTTAGCACCAGAAATGGGGTCTTTACTGGCATCTGAAGAGTCCACTTCCAATGACAGACTTCTGATTGCTAAGTACCATCTGTCTTAGTTTGGATTCTTCAGAAACACACCTTGAAATGGGTTATTTATTAAGAAATTTCTCTTAGGAGAAACTGGCATGGGAGTAAGGAAGGAAGGAGAGGAAAGGGGAAAAAAGTGCAGCAGTGCGAGGAAAAGTCCGGCAGAGGGTAGCTTTAGCCCTTATCCTACAAGGATCTCTGGAGTATAAAGTTGCACTTCAGAGTTGGAACTACCCAAAGGCTTTCATTCTTCTACACCCATCAGTCATTACCTAAGGGCTGCCCTGGGGAAGAAATAACTCCCAGGTCTAGGAGATATTTGTGCTTGGGGAAAGGCCATTAACCTGTGGAGGTTCTCCAGAGAGGAATTCCAATAGCAAACACACCAAAGCCTGGGAGGAGCACATAGAAATTTAAAAAAGAAAGAAAGAAAAAGAATTTGAAGGCATGTGAGCGCAGCACTGACAGTGACTGCAGTACACGGCATAGAAGGTGATCAGCTGTGCTGCCACCTCCTCCCTCACAAATTCTTCCTCCCTGATCTCTTGCCACTCTTTCTCTTGCTTACTCTACTACTTCCATCTCCCTCAGGTGTGTTTGCTTTGCTGTTGCCTCTGCTTGGAATGCTGATCCCCTAGTTGCCAGTGGGACTCCCTCTCTGCCCAAAATTGCCCCCACAAGGGATACCTTGACCACAGTTTCAAAAATTATACACAACCACCACCAACACCACCTCTTACTCTACATTCCCTTTTCCTACTGTATTTTTATTCACAACGTGCATTACTTGCAGAATCTGGATTCTATGCCACCTGTTTTCAACCCCCAGCTTACTTACTTGCTATGTAAATTACTCACCTTTTCTTTTCCTCAGTATTCTCATCTGTAACAAAGGCATAATGTTATTGCCTACTCCAGTGTTTTTGTGAGGATCAGGTGGAGTAATCCATTTAAAGTTCTTAGAAAAATGCCAACCAGAAATTAAATGTCAGTAAGTGTGAGTAATTGTTTATAGGCTTTCACGCTCACTGGGATATGAGCAACTGAAGGAGAGGGGCTTTCAGTGGTTTCCTCAACTGTCATTTTCAATAAATGGATCAGGCTTGGCATGTAGCAGGTAATGAAAAACTATGTATTTAATTTATTTATCTATTAATTTGCTTGCATGCTGTTTATCTTTTTTACAAAGGATCCTTTCACTCCAGTAGAATTTTTTCAGCTTTCTTTATAATCAGTAATGATGTATATGGTTTTTGATCTCTAAAGCAATGGAAATCAACAGAGCAGCCATGCCATGAAAACAAAATTTTCTAAAAGAATGCACTGTCCCTGCACTTTGCTACCTAGGTGGATGGCAGTGAGCAAATTAAATTAAAAGCAACAGATGGTAGATGAGTGTCTGTCTGCACATGGCAATTACCAATCCTTTCAGACAATTGGACGCAGTGATTATTTTGGCAACATTTTTATACCATTTTCATAGTTTTCTTCCAGATAATTTGTTGCTGTCTCCATGTTTCCAAAAATGATATCAGTAATTCATTGCAAAAGAATGAGTAAATGACTCTAACCTTTCCTTCCTTCTGTCACCATTTCACAACTACTATCGTAATTTGATTCAGGAGAATTAACTCTGTCACTGTCATTTAATTCAAACAGTCCTAAGCTCCACCCAATTAGCATCATTTATCATTCATAAAGCACAAATCCCGGAAGGGATATCAGTTGATCCCCAATGGTTCTACATCATTTTTAAAAATCTTTGTCAACAACAATTAAAGTTGATCTACAATAATATATTGCCTCAGTGTGCACCGGACTCTTTTGTCTCTCCCTCCTAACTAGTTTCACATCTTTTCTTCCTTCTATCATACTCAAAAATCCCAGAGTGCCATTAAAATGTATATTTGTATATACAAACAAAAACCTGTATAGAACAATAATTTTAAAAAAAACCTGCTTCCCAGAAGATGTCAGTTTGAATGCTCATCTTATACTACTGGTGCTCTGGACATCTGGATGTCTTAGCTGCATAAAGTAAATGAGGAACCCAGCTGACCTTTCCTGGTCAATGCTGATCATAGTTCCCATTTTTTGGTGCTTAACAGTTTATTACATTTTTTTAATGAGATCAAAGGGAAATAAAGATGATAGAATTTAAATGAGAAAATTGAAAATATTAAAAAGGTACTGCAGAAGATTTTGCCTCCACTCTAGGAAGTCAAATTAAAAACTCCACAATAAGACCTTTCTTTATTTTTCTTATAAACTCATTCTGAGAAATGGACATCTGTTTAAAAGTTTCTGGAGAACACGTAATTGTTTTTGTAAAATTCTGTTTTTGTTTATTATAAACACACATCTTCAGGTGAGAAAAGATTGGAAGTTAACACATTACAAAAATAGAAATGTTCATATTCCAGAGACTAATATTGTCATTTTTGCCCTTTTTTACTCAGATTAATATCAGTAGTACCTTTGACTTTATTGTCACAGATCCTTCTCAGTTCAATCCTGTATTTGACTTTCTGGATTTCTTCTGTCAAAATCTTATGTAGCTCTGCAATTTACATAACTCTTATAATCTAGTGCATATTGTTGTTATACTTCAAAATTATTATTTTACAGATTTTCTTAAAGATTTTTGATTAATGCATTAGGAAAAATTATCTCAAACTTTTTTTTTTTTACTGTGTGACATGCATGAAAGTTGATGTTCAAATGTGTAAGCCATTTTCATGGGAAGATTCAAGGTTATGTGAAATTCTTGGAACACACGTTATAAATCTATCCCTTCTTTCTAAGAAATCTTGAAAAAGAACTGTGAGGACGCACTATTCCTACCAAGGATTTAAGTATACTATAATTCTTCTAATTAAACAGTGTGTTTCTGGTGCATGAATAGGCAGGTAGACTAGTGGAAATCAGTAAAAACTCCAGAAATAAACTCAAGGAAGGACATATGAAATTTTTAGGACACAATAAAATTGTCTTCACCAGTCATTAGAGCAAAGTAGACTTTTTAAATAAATGGTGCCAAGACAGCTTGCTAGCCATTTGATAAAAGATAAAAGTGGTCCAACTCTCACAGCAAACACAAGGACAAACTCCAAATGAATCAGAAATTCAATGTACAAAAAAATGAAATGGGACTTGTACAACATTAAACTTGAGTAAATTCCTCCATGTGAATAAAGACTTTCTAACCATGATTCAAAATCCAGATGAAATCAAAGAAAAATTTCCATAAATGAGACTACATAATGTTAGAAACTTTTGCATGAACTTTATAAAAGTTAAAATACATATGAAAAGTGGAAAAAATACTTAAAATTTATACTATATTGTATCACATTATATTATATTATACTCTTATAATTATATTATATATTGTCTCTTAAAATATAGAGGCCACCCAAAATTTCATAGAAAAATTTATCAAAAAAGCATGAAGAAAATTCACAGAAACTATAAAAAGGCTCTTAAATATATTAAAAGTGATTGCTAATGGGTATGGGATTTCTTTATGGACTGATGAAAATTTTCTAAGTACAATTGTAGTGGTGGTTGTACAACCCCATGAATTTATTAAAAGCCATTGAGTTGTATACTTTCAGTTGTGTGAATTGTATGGTGTGTAAATAGTATCTCAATAAAGCTGTCATAAAAATTACAAAGGGAAGAGAGGACCTTTCAGGGAAAAATCTGGCAGGCACCTACTTCTGATATGCTAAAGTAAGAAGGACACAATCTGCCTTATGTAGTGTCCCTGCCAAAAATACATAGCCTGACTCTGATTATAAGAAAATAATCAGACAAAGCCAAATTGAGGGACAGTCTAAAAAAATGACTGACCTGTACTATTCAAAAATATCACTTGCATAAAAGACAAAATCTGACTCAGAATCTCTTTTTGGTTAAAAGAGACCAAAGTGATGATGATAAAATATATCGCTTAATCCTGAATTAGATCCCAGATCATGGAAAAAACCTGTAAAGAGTTTACTGAGATAACTGGTGAAATTTGAATTTCATTGATTATAAGATAATTACTGGCTTGATATTAAATTACCTGAAATTGAAAATTGTATTACGATCATGCAAGAAAATGTCCTTATTCTTAAGAGATACCCATTAAAGTGTTTCAGTGGAAAGAATCAACTTACTTTCAAGCGATGCAGCAGAAATACTACTCAAAGAATATATGTTAAAAATTAGCTTTCCTTATTACCCAGAGTGGGATACATAAGGCATTTTCCTGGGTTTCTGGCATAATTTGAAGGGAAACTTTCACAATGTCATGATGGCCTGCCATTGAAGGAGGAGGATGTCCTCAAGTTCATTACAAACTGGAACCCACTTAAGGTGGCGCCAACCTTGACTTCCTAATATAACAATTCATCTACAAGAGAAAAAGTGACGGCATGTACCTCATAAATCAGAAGAGGATCTGGGAGAGATGTCTGCTAGCAGCTTGTCCCATTGTTGTCATTGGAAACCTGCTTGATGGCAGTGTCACATCCTCCAGGAGTACTTGCCAGCAGGCTATGCTAAAGTTTGATGCTGCCACTGGAGCTAGTCCTATTGCCAGTTCTTCACTCCTGGAGTCTTCAGAAACCAGATCTGGACAGTCCTCCTAGAGCTGTGTCTTCTGGTTGCTGATCCCAGGGCTGACCACTAGCTTCTCATAGAAGCATCTTATGGCAACTTGATGTCCTCTGCACCATTTGGACATTGCCATCCCATGCAACAGCAAGGGAATTTGCCCAGTGGGTCTAAAAATGCTGACCCTGTAAATTCTGCATGGGCAGGGCACCATCTCCCATGAGCCCCCACGGGAGTCATGCCTCATCTCTACTTCTACAGAGATCCTGAAGAGATTGCAGAAGAGCAGGCCGCTGCTGTAGAGGCTGTGACCAAGGAGAAATTTCAGGGTTACTGGACTGCTCCAGCCCCTGTATTTACTGATACTCAACCTAAATCTCTGACTGGTCTCTTCAGCATTTCCCAACTGAAGACTGGGGTGCTCAACCGCAGCTGAAGGTGGGTCTAAGGCTCCCACTGCTCAGGCCACTGAGTGGGTTGTAGTCAGTAATTTCCTAAATTTTAAACCTAACTTGAATAATAAAATGGTTCAGCAAAATGATTTCATGGAATAGCTTCAATTTTTTATTCAGTGAGTTGATATCCAACCAAAGCATTAATTAGTCACTAATGAAAGCACCTAAGTGGTTTATCCATCTAAATGTTCTTCCACAGGCTCTTAAACAGAAAATGGAAATAAGGCTGATAGGAAATAAAAATAAATATCAGTTTCTATTTAAAATTAATAAATTAAATAAAAATATGCAAAATACACATATGTACATCATATATATGTACATGCATATAGAAAGTGTGCAGACTTGGCAAATGTAGTGTATAAGTTAGTACATTATAATATTAATAATTTTGTAAATTTAAATTTATTCAAAACAATAAAAGAGCATTGCTATCTCAGGAAATGAGTGAAATTATTAAGAGCGGCACTAAACTTGCTACCTGTTTTATTATTTTATGAATAGACAAAACATGGACACAAGAGTATTGGAACACCATGTTAGAGAACCTTCAGTCTCAGGATGAGACAAAGAAATTACCAAAATTTCTTTGATTGGGACTAATAATTCTAAATATTGTTTCTAATTATTTTTAATATGTGGTTCTATGAATTAGATTTTAAAATACTGATTGTTCTCTATAAGTGTTTAGGGTGAGAAGAAAAAATGGTATGACAAATATAGTGGCTTCAAACTAATTTTATTAGTTTATTCCGAAGAGAATAAAAAATATTTAAGTATTTTTCTTTTTGAGGTAACTTTTTATTTAGTTATCAAGTTGTAGTCAGTAATTTCCTAAATTTTAAACCTAACTTGAATAATAAAATGGTTCAGCAAAATGATTTCATGGAATAGCTTCAATTTTTTATTCAGTGAGTTGATATCCAACCAAAGCATTAATTAGTCACTAATGAAAGCACCTAAGTGGTTTATCCATCTAAATTCTAATTTAATTTAGATCTGTACACTCAGCATTGCTCTCAACCCTTTTGGAAGTGACTGGATCATACATGTACACATGCATAATAAAAGCTCTCAAAGGCCAGACTAGTCATCAGATTATTCATACCTTACTTGCTTATCTTTCTTCATGAATGTAAACCATTCTTTGCATGGGCATTTTCAGAACTGAAATTTCAGATCTAGGCCTGAAATTCTAAATCTAAGATCTGGATAGATGCTCTGACTCCAAGGAGAGCCTGATGGTTGCTGTACTTCTCACACTGTGATATGTCTATGAATCACCCAGAGATCATTTCTTAAATGCTCTTTCAATCAGTCAGGATGGAGCCTGAGATTTGCATTTCTGACAATTTCCAGGTAATATCCATCCTGGTGATCCTTGAGCCATATTGTAACAAGATATTAGAGAGAACATTATAATTCTGACAGCCTTCCTCAGCCACTATACTTATTGAAAAATCCTGCACCAAATTTTAAACCACTCCACTTCCACCCCAAAAGTCATCACAGCTTATTGGACTTGTTGCAGGTGCTCAATTAAAAGGCTGTGTCTGTAGGTTAATCAAGAGCCTGTGAGGTGGCCTGGCATGAGAAGGCAGCCAATAAGAGGAATTCTGTATCGCTGTACCAGATGTGCACTATATATCCAATGATGTTCTCTTTGGGGAGAAATGTGTGTGTGTGCCCATGCACGCACGAGAAAGAGAGGGTCAGACAGACAAAGGACAGAGGTCACATGACAAATAATGTGTCGATTCTTATGATACCGAGAACACCTCCTAGAGTTATTGCTTCATCATCAGAGTCTCTTACAGATGCTAGAACCAAAAGTATGTCCTGTTGAGTACTCAGTTCTTTCTGAGACCTAATATGTAGTTGTTAAGGTATCCATAACTTACTTCTTTGCGTGTTCTTATAAACAGACTCCCGACAAGTGAGGTAACTGAGTATCTTAGTTTCGGATAACTTGAAACATCCTCTCAGAGGAACTCTAAGTTGCTCTGCTATTCAGATCTAGACTCTTTGAATGTCTATTTCAGTACTTAAAAAAATTATTTAAAAAGTGAACATTTTTTTTACAAATTCCAGAATTTGGAGGTAATTTATGTGTGTGTGCGTGTGTGCATAAAATTGGGAGTCAAGGAAGCTTTCCAATATTTTCTCTATGTATTTGGTAATGTTTGAATCATTTTTAGAGGATAGAGTTTTATATTACCATTTTAAAATTTAAAACTTTTCTTTTTTTTTTTGTATGGGCAGGCACCAGGAAAAAACTGTTTTTGATATGGGAGTTATGAACAGATATTTTTACCGTGGTTTCCTAGAAATTATCAGTCCATATGCAGTTATCATGCATAATGTTTGACATATGTAATGTGCCATTGCTAAAGAACAAGTTCAACTGGACATGTCAAAATAATCTGTGAAACAAGACATGCTTTAACAATGTTAGTTCTGATTTGGATATATATAATATTTATGTTTGATAGTGTTAGGAATTAATTGATGGGGTTATTTGGACTTTTATTATTACCCTAATGACAATTCTCCATATTCAAAAATTATAAATTAATTATTCTCTAAAGCTTATATTTGTTCATGTATCATCTTAATATTATAATGTTTAATAATATCTCATAAAAATTTCAGACTCTGATTTATATTTTTACCTTTATGGCCCTAGAATGCATAAAAAAATTGTGTCAAATAGGGCAAACTCTGCTTCTGTCTCCCACAAATATTATACTCTCCTGTAAATTTTACTTCAAAGAATAAGTTTCCCTGAGGTTTTTCCCTGAAAGTCCACTCTCTGACCCTCAGGTCAGAAAATTAGGCTCATATTTCTTTCTCAGCAATTCTTTCATGCACCAGGTTTATGGCTTCCACCTTGAGATGCCATTACCTGGGAAGCTGAGTTATTATATACCAAATTGAAATGAACCAGGAAATGTGTTTCTCACAATATTTCACATTTCCTAATGCAGTTACAGGCCCTGATAGAACCCCCAAAATTGCCATCAAAGTCCAAATTGAATGTGAATCATGGAATGCCTCACTTCACATTAGAAAGATCTATCACTGCTATGCATTTGGAACAGGGTTAATCTAAAACTGAAGTCTTAATAATCAGTTGAGTTGCAGTTTGGATATCCATAAATAATGCAGATCTGAGCTCATCTGTGTTCAGTCTTTGTTGTTTTTCAGTGTCATAGAGTAGACTGACTTTTCTTATTCAATTGAAACGTGAAAAGGCAGGGAGAAACTTTTTCAGCATTTCTTGACTTGTGTTTAGTTTTGACTTTCTATTGATGTATGGTAGCATATATGCAGAAAAGTGCATATTTCAGAGTATAGAGCTCAATGATTTTTATAGATTGAACATCCAAGTAACCAAAATCATATGGGGAAATAGGCCAGTACCAGTATTTCAGCTTGGTGTCATCCCTGTCCTCCAAAAATGCAGAGATTTCAGGGAAGTTGCCACCAAAAGATTCGTTGCTTCCAGACCAAAATAGGTGCTTCAAAAAGCTACAAGTTTTTGAAAGCCCTACTTCTGCACTCTGCCAATGGCCATGTATATGCATATGCATGTTTAAACTTGCAGCTCTTGTAAGTAAGTAATGGCTTCTCCTTCTCTCCGGCCCATCAATTCACCGGAGTGTCTCCCATGATAGAGTTAAAGTAGAAAGCTGCTGGCCAGAACATCTTTTCAGTGGCATTTCTATACTTTATACCCCTACACTCCAACAACAGAATTATAAGAGCAGGTATAGTATTCGACAAACAATCCTGGCACACTTTTTAAGAATCTTCCAAAACTTACAGGAACTATCTTTCACAACACAAACACAATTTAATGTTGAAATGACATTCTTGGGACACTAAAAATTTGAAGGAAGAAAAATGTGGTGCTTGATATTAATTGCGGGGGACCAAAAATGCTCATGAGTTAGCTTTCATATTTTAGATCTGTAAAAGGTGTATTTATATGTTGTTTTTTAAAAATTTATTATATAAAATTAATATGTTTACAAAAGTTAAAGGAATTGTATGATGATACCCTGTTTGTCCCCTCTCCCAGCTTGAATCTTGATACACGTATACCTCCGATTTCCCTTTATCCTCTCCCTCATAGATTTTGAAATAAATAAAAAAAATTATGTACTTTTATCCATAAATTTATTATGCATACCTGAAAGGTAAAGGTAAAACTTTTAAATATAACTGTGATATTATTTAACATACCTTAATACTACTAAATATCCATGCACAACCATAATGCTAGATTAGCAGTTTTTGAGCAATTAAAAGCAAATATTAATGTTATTATGCCCCTTATTATTGATGCGTTCCACTGATCCATTTATGTCTGGGCTTGCTGATTCTCTTTTTTACTAATAAGCCAATCCTTTCAACTCATTGAAACCATGGAAAATTCACAGGACATGCAATGGGTATGAATTAATCTTTGGCTATCGAGCATCTGATTACCTTTCCTATGTTTGAATTATTTTCCACCCCTCTGAGCATTACTAGAAAGGAGAACCTATGCCTTCCTAGAGAAGTATAACATTTCCAGCATTCCTTGCAGCTAGATTGAGAGCACATGACCTAGCTCTTAAAACAGTCGTCTCCACTCTGGACTTTGAATTGGGAATTAGTTAGTGGAGGGAAGAGGCCATGAAACATCAATTCTTGGAGTAGGTAACAGCAATAGTAGTGGCATCACCCAAGTTTCAGGGATAAGACCAGCAACAGCAGAAGCATTACAGTTCATAGGCAGAGTCTAGTAATTGATGCTGACAATAGAGAAGTGCAAACTGGCAAGCACGCTCAGTAGCTGCAGGAGTAGGAGTGGCAGCAGCTCTGTGCTCACAGAGATGAGACTGGATGGAACTTTGGAACTGTCGTGAGCTCCTATTTAGCTTGCCTTGTTATTGACCACTTTTCCAACCTGATTTCACAGATTTCTTAATTATTTGGCCCATCATCCTCAACTCTCTGAATAAATACCCTGCTTAAATCATCCAGTTTGTTTCTTCTGCATGAAACAAAGAACCTCAACTGGTGCAGAGTGATAAAAGAACTGCAGGAAAATGCAGATAATCTGAGATCAATGTTCTGATCCAGATAGGGCCAAAGTGAAAAACTCATATGGTATTTGGGGAAGAGAGTATGTCTATCCTTGTCATTCAATTGGAAAAAAAAAATGTATTCCTTGCTATATGAACTCTAATCATCTGAATAGATGTTATAACAAATTTTAAGTTAACTTAATAAATATTCACTGTCTAAATTGAAAATGTGGTATAACAAACTTACATACAGGAATCAGTGAAAATATGCTAGTTGCATGGGAATCTATATGAAAGCATGCAGCATATGACTGTCTCAGCTATCTTCTCAATAGACTTTTGTTTTGCACTTGCATTTTTTAAAAAGGTTGTGTATATTTGCTGTCATTTACCCCACATAGGTAAGTTTAATATAAATGCCTTTTAAGTAGGGATGCCTAAAAAGGCATTGAAAATTCTACATTAGAAAAAAATTCAAATGATAATATGTACTGAGAGAGATGACTACATAAAAACAAAGTCATAACCTTGTGTGAGTCCCCTTCTTACTATGCATGCAAGTTTATTTCTATATATTAGAAAATAAAGAGTGGTTATGAAAGTTTGGTCCATTTTAGAAAGTTTCAACATGTCATATATGGCTGCAATGGTTTGAAAATATTATGTACCCAAGAAAAGCCATGTTTTAATCCTGACCCAATTTTGTGGGAGCAGCCCTTTCTCTTAATCTTGATTCAATATTGCAGTGAGGAACTTTTGATTAAATTATCTAAATCTGTGTTAGTTTGCAAGCTGCTGGAATGTAATATATCAGAACTGGAATGTCTTTTCAAAGGGGAATTTAATAAATTACAAGTTTACAGTCGTAAGGAAGTGAAGGTGTCCAAATTAAGGCACCAACAGGAGGTTATATTCACTCAAGAAAGGCTGATGGGTCAGGAACACCTCTGTCAGCTGGGAAGTCACAGCACTGCCCAAACTTGTAACTTATTAAATTCTTCCTTTTAAAAGATGTTCTGTTTCTGGTGTATTGCATTCTGGCAGCTTGTAAACTAACATAGGCTTTGGTGCTGGAGAAGTGGGCTGCTGCTTTGATTTGCAAATACCAAACATGTTAGAATAGCTTTGGAAATTTCTACATTTGGAAATGTGGAAAATGCAGCCTGGCTGATTCTTGAAACTTATAGTAAAATGTAGGAGGAAAGAGAGAAGTTGAGGACTGAATTCTTAGGTACAAAGAAACCAGAAATTGATAAATTGACGTTCTGGAAAAATCTGGGCTTCCAGAAAGGAGACCGCAGAGAGTAGTGCCCCACATGATGATTTTACCAAACGTGGAAGCAGTCAGCCACTATAGGACAATTGAGGATTGGAGATGGAGCTATCCAGGAAGGATTTGTGGAAAGTTCTTTTGTCTGATGGGCATGATTCCAGCATACTGCATAGAAAACCAACAAGAGCGCTGTGAGATCTCTGTAAATGGAACCACTGCCAGTCTCAACTAAAAGGAACAGAAAAGGGACAAATTGAAGGAAAAATAACTTTAAAGGCAGAACAATGGGAGCTAAGATCTGAAGCCAAGTAACCTCAGGCAAGGAGAGAGGACCCTTGCATAGGTCTTTGGAAAGGGTGGGACTGCTGCCTTCCAAAACCCTGAGGATAAATGACTCTTCAACTTTGAAATCTAATGGAATTTTTCCTGTAGGTTTCCAGAATTGTTTGGGTCTGGTGACCTCTGTATTCCTTCCAATTTCTTTCTACACAAATGGGAACATGTATCCTATAACTGTCCCTGCTTTGTATATTGGAAGCAGATAAGTTGTTCTGAGTTTTACAGGTCCAGAGCCAGAGGAGAATTTTGCCTTAGGACAGACCATGCCTGTAATAGATTTTGATGAAATTTTGTAGTGGTTTTAACTTTGTGTTGTATTTGTATTGCTAGTGAAATGTTTTAAGCCTTTTGTGATATTGTAATGGAGTGAATGTATTTTGTACATGGGAAAAACATGTCTTTTTTTGGGTCCAGAGGGTGGAATGTGCTGGTTTGAAAATATCATGGACCCCAGAAAAGCCATGTTTTAATCCTGACTCCATTTTATGGAGGCAGTTGTTTCTTTTAATCCTGATTCAATACTGTAGGGCAGTAACTTTTGATTAGGCTAGCTGCATGGAGATGTGACATGCTCAATTGTGGATGTGACTTTCTGATTACATGGAGATGTAACTCCACCCATTCCAGGTGGGTCATGATTAGCTTACTGTAATTATTTAAAAGAGGAAACATTTTGGAGAGAGTGAGAAATGACAGAAGACTTAGAGCCAACAGAGAAAACAGATGTAGATACTTAGAGAACAGTTGCTTCAGAGAACAGAGACATGGATATTTGGAGATGTTTGGAGCCCAGCAGATGTCACCATGAGATGTTAAGCAAGCCAAAACCTGGAGAGAGCCAAGGAAAGCCAAGAGATGAAAGCCAGCCCTGGAGAAGCAAAGTGAGGAACCACCACAGGAACAGAGGCTAAAAGCAATGGAGCCCTGGAACAAGAAACCAGCAGATACCAGCCATGTGACTTCCCAGCTGACAGAGATACCCCTGACCCATTGGCCTTTCCTGAGTGAAGATAACCTCTTGTTGGTGCCTTAATTTGGACACTTTCAGTTCCTTAAAACTGTAAACTTGTGACTTATTAAATTCCCCTTTTTAAAAGAATCCCAGTTCTTGTATATTGTACTCCAGCAGCTTGCAAACTGGCACAATGGCTTAGTGTTTTATTTTAATTCTTTATTACAGAAGTTTTAGGTCTAAAGTATGCCACATACCCTCTCAAATATGCAGTATGAATAAAGTATGGTACTTATGTTATAACTGATGCAAAGATATTATAATTATGCTATTAACTATATGCCATAGTCTGCATTAGGGTTCACAGCTTTTGTTTTGCATTCCTATGTTTGCTTGTCTTTAAATTTTTTTCTGCTAGCATATATGCAACCTATAATTTCCCCTTTAACTGCAATCAACCTTATAATTCAGGGGTGTTAATTACATTCACAATATTGTTTTACCATCACCACTATCCATTGCCAAAGTTTTTTCATCACCCCAAACAGAAATACTATATAAATTGAGCATTAACTACCCATTCCCTAATGCCACCCCAGACTCTCATAACCTGTGTTCTAGTTTCTGACCCTATAAACTTGCTTATTCTGATTATTTCATATCAGTGAGCTCACAGAATATTTGTCCTTTCATGTCTGCCTTATTTCATCCCACATAAAGACTTCAAAGTTTACCATGTTATTGCATGTATCAAATTTTACTCTTTTTCATGTCTGGATAATATTCCATTGCATGTTTATACTACTGATGGACACTTGGGTTGTTTCCATCTTTTGGCAATCATGAATAAGGCCATCAGGAAAATGGTTGTGAGAATATTTGTTTCAATCCCTGGTTTCAGTACTTACTTTTTTGTATCCTGCTTTCAGTACTTTTGGGTATATACCTAGAAGTGGGATTGCAGGTCAAATAACAATTCTATACTTAACTTTTGGAAGAGGTGTCAAATTATTTTCCGTTAGTGGCTGCACCACTTTACATTTACACCAACAATGCACAAGTGTTCCTAATTCCCTGCATTCTCTTCAACACTGGAAATTTTCTGTTTTATAAATAGTTGCCATTCTAGCCAGTATGAAATGATATCTTTTGGTTTTGACCTGAATTTCCCAAATGGCTAATGATGTTGAGCATTTTTGCATGTGCCTTTTGACCATTTATATATCTTCTTTGAAGAAATATGTATCTAAGACTTCGTCTCATTTTTCAATCATTTGTTTGTCTTTTTTGTTATTTAGATGTAAGAAACTCTTATCAGATATATTGTTTCCAAATATTTTCACCCATTCTATAGATTATCTTTTTACTTTTATGATTAAGTCCTTTGATACACAAAAGCCTTAAATTTTCACAAAGACTCATTTATGTGTTTTTATTCTGTTGCTCATGCTTTGGGTGTAAAGTCAAAGAAGCCATTTCCTAACACAAGGTCCTGAAGATTCTTCCCTATATTTTCTTCTAGAAGTTTTACAGTTCTTGCTCTGATATTAAGATCTTTGATCCATTTTGCATTAATTTTTCTATATAGCCTGAGAAAGGGAGCCTTCTGCATTCCTTTTCATATGAGTATCCAGTCTCCCAGCAGCAGTGGATGAAGTGACAATTCTTTTCCAATTGAGTTGACTTGGCAGCCTTGTCAAAAATCAACTGACCATAGATGTGAAGATCCATTTCTGAACTCTCAATTTAACCCCATTGGTATATATATCTATCCCACATGCCAGTACCATACTGTTTTGACCACTATAGGTGTGTAATAAGCTTTCAAGTCAGGAAGTATGAGTTTTCCAACTTCATTCTTCTTTTTCAAGATGCTTTTGGCTATTCTAGATACTTTACCCTTCCCAATAAATTTGATAATTTGCTTTTCCATTTCTGTGATTGGGATTGTGTTGAATCTGAAATAATTTGGGGTGGAATTGACATCTTAATATTATTTAGTCTTCCAATCCATTGCCTTCATTCTTTTGCATATGGATATTCAGTTCTCCCAGTACCATTTGAGGAAAAAACTATTCATTCATAATTGAATGGACTTGGCACCCTTCTCAAAAATCAATTTGCCATAGAGACAAGGGTTTATTTCTGAGCTCCCAATTTGATTCCATTGGTCAAACGTTTGCGCCAAATGTCTTTGCGCCACTAACATGCTATTTTGATTACTGTAGCATTGTAATAAACTTTAAAATCAGAAAGAGTGAGTCCTCAAACTTTGCTTCTTTTTTCAAGATGGTTTTAGCTATTCATGGACTCTTACCCTTTCATAAAAATTTGATGATTGTCCTTCCATTTCTGTTAAAAAGGCTATAGGAATTTTGGCTGGTTGCATTGAATTTGTAAAGCCCTTTGGATAGAACTGACACCCTATTGGTAATGAATCTTCTAATCCATTAACATGAACTCTTCTTCAATTTATTTAGGTCTTCTTTGACTTCTTTTAGCAATGGTTTTTAATTTCCATGAACAAATTCTTTACATTTTTGTTTAAATTTATTTCTAGATATTTGATTCTATTAGTTTACTATAATAATTTCTTGATTTCCTCTTCAGAGTTTTTGATATTATACCCCACCACTTTACTGAATTCTTTTATTAGCTTTAACAGCTCTGTTGAGGACTTTTCAGGATTTTCTACATATAGGATCATATCTACAAATAGGGTAAGTTTTACTTCTTCCTTTCCAATTTCAATCTATTTTATTTGCTTTTATTCTCTTAATTTCTTTGGCTAGAACTTCCTGTATAATGTTGGATAATGTTGGTGACAGTGGACATTCTTGGCTTTTTCCTGTTCTTAGAGGGAAAGCTGTCTGCCTTTCTCTATTTGACTATGACTTTAGCTATGTGTTTGTCATATATGTCCTTTAACCATGTTGAAGAAATTTCTTTCTATCCCTAATGTTCTAAGTGTTTTTGTCAAGAAACAGTGCTGTATTTTGTCACATGCCTATTCTGCATCAACTAAGATAATCAAATGTTTTTTGTTTCTCTTAGTTCTATTAATGTGGTGTATAACATTAATTAATGGTCTTATGTTGACCTTCTTTGTATACCTGAAAGAAATATCACTCGATCATGGTGTATAATTCTTTTAACATGGTGTCAGAGTCAGTTCACTAGTATTTTGTTGAGAATTTTTGCATTTATATTCATAAGAGATACTGGTCTGTAATTTTCTTTTCTTTTCTCTATCTAGCTTTGTATTAGGGTGATATTGGCCTCATAGAATGAGTTAGGAAATGATTCTTCCTCATCAATTTATTCCCTGCTCTTCATTTTGAGCAGGATGGTGCTAATTCTTCTTGGAATGTTAGGTAAAATTCACCAATCAAGTATTCTGGTCCTGGACTTAACTTTGATGGGAAGTTTTTGGCCCCTGATTCACTGACTTTAATGGATTTTATTGTGTTGATATTTTCTATTTCTCCTTGAGCCAGTATGGGTAGTTTTGTGTTTCTAAGAATTTCTTAATCTTAGAATTTTCAATCTTTTGAAGGAGTCAACCTGTGATTTCTTTTGATTCTACTTTTTTTTTTTTTTAAGTCCCTATTACATTTATCCTGCTCTAAACTTTTTATTTCATTCCTCCTGCTTACTTTGGGTTTAGTTTGCTGTTCTTTATCTGGATCCTTCAGTTGTAAGGATAGGTCTCTGATTTTAGATGTTTCTTCATTTTTTAATGTAACATTTAGAACTATAAATTTCTCTCTCAACACTACCTTTGCTCCATCCCATATGTTTTGGTATGCTATGCTTTCATTTTTACTTACCTCAAGATATTTCCTAATTTTCCTGTAATATCTTCTTTGTTTATTGGTTATTTAAATGTGTGTTGTTAAATTTTCATTTAATTTTTAATTTTCTGCTTCTCCCAGTCATTGATTTATAGCTTCATTTCATGGTAGCAGAGGAAGATCCATTGTACCATTTCAATATTTTGAATTTATTGATACTTGTTTTGTGACCTGAATCTGATCTAACCTGGAGAATGACCCATGTGCACTAGAAAAGAATGTGTTTTCTGTTGCTGTTGGGTGATATTTTGTATATATGTTTGTTAGAACTGAACTAGTTGTTTTATAATATCAATAAAGTCTCCTATTTCCTTATTGATCTTCTGTCTGCACTTTCTATCCTTTATTGATAGAATAAAATTTATTGAAAGTGGTGTATTGAAGTTTCCTACTATTAACGTAGAACCATCTGTTTCTCTCTTTAAAGCTGTCAATATTTGTTTCATATATTTTGTGGCTCTGCCATTAAATGCATGTATATTTGTAATTGTTATGCCTTTTTATCAGTATATAATGAACTTCTTTGTCCCTCATAATAGGTTTTGATTAATGTCAATTTTATCTATTATTTGTATTGCTGCTTCAGCTCTCTTTTCATTATTTGCATGATATATTTTTCCAACCCTTCACTTTCAAACTATTTGTGTCTTTGTATGTAAGATGAGTCTCTTGTGAGCAAAATATGGTTGGATCATACTTTTTAATCCATACTACTTTTCTCTGTTTTATGACTGGAGTGCTTATTCCATTTACCTTTAAAGTAGATAAGATAATGCTGAACTCTCTCCTACCATTTTGTTATTTTGTTTTTTTAAATCATATAACTTTCGTTATTCCTCAATTCTTCTGCTTATTCTTGCTTTCATTTTTATTTCTTTGGTTTTTTTTTTGTGGTATTTCATTCTGAGTCCCTTCTCGTTTCCTTCTGTATATATTTGTCAGATATTTCCATTGTTTTTGTACCAGGGATTAAATTTAATGTATTTAATCTATAATAATCATGTTTGATTTGGTAGCTTGACTTCAATAGCATAGACAAATGTTGTCCTCATGCCCCACTGTACCCACCAGTGTGTTGCACTTGTTACAAATGGTATATTTCTACATTATATTTCCAAACCATAGATTTATCATTAATTTTTATGCAATTTCATTTTAGAACCCATCAGAAGTAAAAAATGGTGTTACATACCAAAAAATACAATACAATAATACTGGCATTTATAATTATCCATATGGCATTACATTTACATGAGGTTTTTGTTTTTATATTGCTTCAATCCACTGTCTAGTGTCCTATCCTTTCAATGTGAAGAACTTCATTTAGGAATGCTTCAAGGGCATTCTAGGCCTAGGGGTGACAGATTCGCTGAGTTTTTATTTATCTGGGAATATTTGAGTCTCTCCCTCACTTTTGAAAGGATATAAAATTCTTGTAATTTTTTTTTTCTTTCAGAACTTTAAACATTTTTTTCCAGTATGTCTTGCTTCCGTAGTTCCTGATGAAAAATAGGAATTTAATCTTATTGAAGCTCCTTTATACATAACACATTATTTACTTTTGTTGCTTTCAAAATTCTCTCTTTATCTGTGCTGGTTTGAAACTATTATGTACCCCAAGAAAAGCCATGTTCTTTTAATCCAGCCTTGTGGGGGCAGACTTATTGTTGGGCAGGGCCTTTAATCTGAAGATGCTACTTGCCTGTTCAAGATGGGTCATAATCAGCTTACTGGAGTCCTTTAAGAGAGCCAATAAAGAGAGCAGATAGATGACAGATGTTTGGAAACAGAAAATCCCCTGGAAGATGCTAAGCTAAGAGGTGAAATCCTGAGTTTGCCCCAGTGACACTAAGAGAGAACCCACAGATGATGAGAGAAATAAAATGCATCAAGAGAAAGCAGAAGGACCCACAGGAGCTGAGAGAGCCATTTTGAAACCAACCCATGCAGAAGGGCCAGCAGATGTAACCATGTGCTTTCCCAAGTGAGAGAGAAACCCTGGATGTATTCAACCTTTCTTAAGTGAAGTTATCCTCTTGTTGATGTCTTAATTTGGACATTTTCATAGCCTTAGAACTGTAAATTTGATACCTAATAAATCTCCTTTGTAAAAGTTAATTCATTTCTGTATATTGCATTCCAGCAGCATAAACAAACCAAAATAGCATCCTTATCCTTTGATATTTTCACTGCTAAGTGTCTGGGAGCAGTGAATTCCTTTTGGGTTCACTGGGAATATTGAATACATGTATTCTTGTCTTTTGTTAAATTTGGGGAGCTTTCTGCTATTATTTCTTTGAATATTCCTTTTCTCCCTTTCTCTTTTTCTTCTCTTTCTGGATCTTCCGTAATGCATATGGTATGCTTGATGGTGTCCCACAGATTTATCAGGCGCTTTTCACTTTTTTACATTCTTTTTTTCTTTCTGCTCCTCAGCCTGAATCATTTTAATTGACTTGTCTTTGAGCCCAGTGATTTTTTTTTTCTTATGACAGCTCCAATCTGCTGTTGACTGGGAAATTTTTCATTTCATATGAAAAATATGAATGACATTATTTTCTTGAAAGCCTTCCATTCTTTCTCCATGTTTCCCTTTATTTCCTTGACTATATTGAAGATCTTTTTCTTAAAGTCTTTATCTGGTATGTCCAAAGTCTGTTCTTCCTTGGTGGTTTCTGAATTTTTATCTTATTCCTTGGATGAGCCATCAATTCCTGTTTCTTTGTTTGTCTTGTAATGTTTTGTTACACACAGTACATTTTCATATTTCAATCTGTTAACTCTGGGATTTAGTCCATGAATTGTCTGCTTCTTTAGCTTGTATCCAGCTGTTGATATAACAGAGATTTCTTTCAGTGTCAGGAGCTAACAAAAGAAACAAATCAATGCACAAAAAAACACCTTTCACAGTCTTTTCAAATTGTCTCTGTGCTGGCTGGTGATCTTTTTCAGAATTTAGCTCTCATATCAAGAAGATTAGTCCAAGATGATGGTATAGTGTAGTACCCTTCCAGTCTTTTCTAAGAAGTCATATTTTCCTGGGCTTATGCTTACAGGTGGCTTAGGAATTACCCTATTTACAGGAATCTCAATATCCCCTCTACTCCATATGATCTAAATTTTCTCCCTTCCTTGGTGCTCTTTTGTCTCAAAGCAGTAATCCTCTGCCTTGGGTTGCACTGACTTAATTTTTATTGCATTGCTTTAACTATCCATGAGCTGCTTTGCCTGCAGGGTAAGTTATGAGAGGGAAAGCAGAGAGGAGTTTTCTGGTTTAGTCTTTCATTCTGACACCTAGTTGATTGGCACCAACATACAGCCTCCCAAATATTAGCAGAAGGCCTACACTCTTCCCTCTGTAACAGGGTCAGACACTCACAGTGGAATACAGACCAGTTCCACACTGAGCCAGGGAAGGAATAGGAAGTGGTCATCAAGTGTGCCACGTACTTTTCCTACCATTTTAAACTGTGTTTTCATTATTTGGCACTCTCCAGTTACCCTTTAACTGTTTTCCAGAATTTTGAGGAAGATGACTCTGCCAGCTTTTGTTACTTGTATAAAGATTCTGTGGAGAAATGACACCCTGGAACATCTTATGCCACCATCTTAGTTAACCTGAATATCATGGCACAATATTTTTGAAAAAATGAAAAATGCTTTGTTCAATGCACTTAGAATCATAATCCACATGGGGGATACTGAGCACCATGTTGATACAGGAGAATGTTTTAAACATATTTGAAAATATGAATAAAGCCATAGTGGAGGAGTAAGATGATTTTGTGAGAGTTGAGAAACAGCATGAGCTCGAGAATAATTAGATTGTACAATTTAAAGACCATGGATCAACAAATTTTTGCTGACAATGAATCTGTGGGGATCTTCTCTTTTAAATTGCAAAGTTCCTTTTCTGCTGAGTTCATGCTTTGGAGATATGATTGAAATGAAGCAAAAAATTTAATCTTGGTTAACAGTCTGGATTTAGTGATGCGGTCAGTGAATATATATTAGTATTAGTTACTAATATATGCCCAATTAGTTAATATGGAGAAACACAATCTATTTTATGATCATGTTGGCATGAGAAAGAAAGAATATATGTCAGAGTATTATATACCAAATCTTTAAAATAAACTACATTACAGTAGTGATCATTTTTAGTTTTCATTTTTTTAAAATTCAAGCCATCCCACTTCTATAATCTCAAGTGCCAAAAGAGAAGAATACCCATCATTTGCTTAGAGTCAACCATGTACCCCTCTCAAACTGTTTCAAACATCTTGAGAGAATAGAATAATAAACTCTGTTCCATCTTCCTATCACAAAATTTATCAAGTTTAATAAATACCATGTATTTCCATGCTAACTGAAATTGGAGCCAATGGCAAGTGTTTAGTCCAGGAATAGAGGAGTAGCATACATTTCTTCAGAGATCCTGGAATTCTGACTGGAGGCATTTACTGCTGAAACTTTGAGTTGTTTTTTCGGGGAAGGTATGCATGCAATTTAGTTTCCTTAGGATTGATGCGCTATATGGAGGTAGAGTTGCTTTTTTTATTTTGTTTTTGTTTTTGAACCACAACTATGTGAGAAAGATTTGTATGCTGGGCTGCCAAAATAACAAATACTTGGCAGACGAATAAGAACATAGTGGTGGACATTTATCATTTTCTTTATGACAAACACCCAATCCCCTTTCTATGGTTGGACAGTTCCTTACCTGGTGAGCATTAGGAGACAGAGCCTGACTTTCACAGTGAATGCTGAAAATGTCAGGTACGAGTTTTCTCGGGGCATGGTATGAAATATCGTTTCTATCAATTTGACTTCCCATCCCTGAACTTGTAATTGGGAGACAAAAACATATAACCCTTAGCTGAGATTTTGAAATGAATTTAAAGAAAAGACTATTTATAGTTAACAAATATAAGGGAATCAAAAAGGGATGATAATGTCTTAGAGACACAGTTAAAAAGCCCAATAGGGGTAAGGTTAGGAGACAGTGACCAGAGCCATGTGAGAGCTGGCATTATGGAAAGAGGGCAATTTTCAGGGAGCCATAGTCACAGAAAGCCAAAACCAAAGCCACAACTATGAAACCAAGGTGGGAGTTGGGGATAGAAGTAGGAAAAAGTAGTCTGACTTCTCTCTTCCAGGCTTCTAATCTCCTACTGGAGTTTTCTATTACCAAGCACAGAAACCAAACAATTCTAGTGAGCAAGAGGAAATTTTCTTGGTAGTTGAGTATTTGCCATAGGGCACAGAGCAAGGAAGAGAAGAGTAGAGAATGGCCCTGGGGGTAAATTCTTAAAATGAATTTGAGCAAGTTTTGAAATACATTCTAATCTCATTAAACTGCCATATTTTATATTTTTTGAAGCAAATATATACTTTATCAGAAAAAAATCAATATTATCCAAGGGCAAATTAATCCAGAATATATTTTCCTAAAGCATATAAGGGATTATCAAAAGTTTTATAACCAAACATATGATAACTATTTAAAATTTTATTGGCCCAGGAGATAACACCTATGCAATAATGGCAGCACAAGGAGTTCCATAGATACTGTCCTTATTGAAACAACAATAATCATGGAAATTATAAATAAAAAAACTCATAAAGCCTTTGGATTTTTCCTAAAAGCATATAGAAAATGGAGTATTATTTATTGAAGAAAATCTAAACCTATGTAAGAACAAGGACAAACCCTGACATTTGAAATATGACCAGCTCCCTCTGATCCTAGTTTGATAGAATCACAACTCCAAGCAGGTATTGCCAATAAAACAGGACTCTCTCTTACTAGAGTTGTCTCTCCAGAAGCAGGGGTTAACTGTCTCCACCCACAGCTCTAGACCCCTGGTGCAGAGTTCATGCTCATGGGAGAAGAAACTTTTAAGAACAGCTTGCTCTGTAGCTGTCCCTGAGAAGCCTGACTTATCTCAAATAGACCATGGGGAATTTCAAGCCTAAGGAAACTTTCAAAGCAATGGACCCTTTGACCATGAGAAATTAAGAAGAAACTGCTAGATCCATTATACCCACAAGAGAAATATTAAATTAGTAGAAGTTTAAGAGAGAAAATGAGGAAAAGAAGTAAGTAAGAAGAGCCCTCCTAGAATCAGGGCAAGCTTCAAACACTTGCTGAAAAACTACTTAGCAAAAGAATCTCAATATAATTTTATCAGAATGGAACAGTTTATGTCCCTGGGCATTGTTAAAAGCAACCAGCTAGCAATTAAAGGACACCAATACATAAGTGTGATGCCAATAAAGGCAGACCAGACCGGTGGGAAACATCATGGAGATCAGGGAAAGAATCAAAGAGAGCCCAGCCAAAGCTATGGTCATCTCTGGAAGGGAAAAGGGTCAGGGTGACTGTGTGTATTGCCAACACTTCAGCCTCTGAAGAACAATATCAGAAACTGCACACTGTGTAGGGAATACATTTACAAAATTAATCCAGGCAAATAAAGACAGAAATGAACATGAAAGTAAACAACAAAAATAAGCCACCTGGTATCAGATATAGGTGTCAATGTTCAGAGTTGTTACAATATATTGTCTGAACTGTCCAGTTCTCAACAACTACAACAAAAAATTGAGACAAGCAAAGCCACAGAAAAGTGAACCCATATACAGGCAACAGAAACTGCCTTTGAGAGGGCCCAGATGTTAGATTTAGTAGAAAAAAATGCAAAGAGTCTATTATAAGTAGTTAATCTTCATTATTCATGGATTCCATAGTTGTAAATTCATCTACTTGCTAAAATTTATTTGTAATTCCAAAAGTAATACTCATAGCACTTTCATGATATTTCATGTATATGAGCAGCAGGACAGACTATTTGAGTTGCCCAATGCTCATGATGCCAGCTGAGTTTGCACAAGGTGATGCTTTGCCTTATGGCTTCAGCTTTCACATTGTAAACAGGTTTCCTTTTTTGTGTTATGATTAGTGTCACGTTTTTCACATTTCATGTTTTTTGCTGATGATTTTGCTGTTTTAAATGACCCCAAAATATAGTGCTGAAGTTCTTTCTAGTGTTCCTAAACATGAGAAGGCTGTGATATGACTAAGGAGAAAATACATGTGCTACTTCATCCAGTCTTGGGTTATAGTGTTGTTGGTTGAGAGTTCAATGTTAATGAATCAAAAATATATATCATATGAGGTATGTTTAAACAGAAACACACATTGACAAGGCTATCTATTGATCAGTTAATGAAAATTTTGTGATCAGATACTCACAGGATTCTAAATCTGTATTTCCAACAGGAGCAGTGGTTCAGTATTCACTAATTCAGTGTCTGCAGCGACTTTATAGAATGTTAGCACAAATAACAAGTCAACAGTATGTTCAAAGAAGGAAAAGAACCATGCTTTAAGAAATAAAGTCTGAGGGGAAGAGCTCATCAAATAAAGATCATCAATAAAGTGATTTCAGTAACACAGCTTTTTTCTTAATTTTCTTTCTCCTCTTAGTTTCCTCCAATTCTAATTGCTATTATGTTGCCTTCCCTCACTCTCCATCCTTATCCAAAATACAGACAGAAAATGCATTTTGAAAGGCTATTTGTATAAGGTATTTTAAACATTTTTCAAAATATTTTATTACATGTTTTAAAACAGTTGTGAGGTTAAGGACAGACTCTTTAGAACTCCCATTTGCAGACAGGACAGTTTTCATGTGAGAGAAATACATAAACTTATTCAAAATATAAATCTAATGCTATGAATAATGTTGAGCTATTATTTCAAATATGTGGAATGAATGTAGTCACAAGTAAGAAAACTCTGAGAAAATCAGGGTAAAATACGCTTAGGGCATCAGATTTATTTCCTGTAAGTGATAGCTAGTATATATGATAAAAGATTTTGATAGTTTGAAATTTGAACCTTATTTTGTCATGTGTTTGACCTATCTTGTCTTACCAGAACACAATCATAATCTTTATTGCAGGAAGTGGCCAAAGTATCAAAAGTTTTGTAATCCAGCATACATTTCTTAGCACATAACTCATTAGCTAAATATTCCTGTAGCCACTGACAGAGTTGGTACACAGGAACCATAGATACAGTGTCACTTTAAGTTGTCATTTAGAGATACCTGTCTCAAATGTCATTCTCAAACTCTGAAAAGACTGGGCTGCATAAGCAGCCCTAATGTACTCAGAAATAACCTTCTTATCCCTGGGGTGTAGGCAAAGAATATATACCATAGAGTGTTAAAGAGCTTACCCCAAGCATGCCTGAGCCCTCAGAGGGATGCGAGGTATTATAGAACCTGATGAACTGTGAGTGCAATGAAGACTCAAGGAATCCCACAGCTCTGCAGACTCCATTAGTGTTTTCCCAACCCCCCTGTTTTCCCATGGTTTATGGGATGATATCCCTTTGAAAAGCTGCAGGCTTTGACTGTACATCTGGAAGGCAATGTCATTTCAGGTTTCAATGCTATTATCTTGAAAAATCTATGAAAGCAAACAAAACTCTTTTTCTTAGTAATCTGAATGAATGCTTCATGTAGTCATGGATAATTATTTGCTTCTGACCAGAAAACAATATTTAATAGAGTCTAATAGAGAAGTATGGTAAACATTTTTTAATATTGTATAGGAAGAATATACTTTGACATGAATTGAGTTTAAATGATTTCAAACTGATTATTTAGAAGCACCAAAAGGAAAAACAAAATATGTTGACCATAATAAAGACAAGCTAAGAAAGGAATCCTGAAGACCAACAGGTCTATTGTAAGGCAAGCTTCTTGAGGCAAAAAGATCATGTCAAATCAGAGTGATTCAAGCATCTAACCTGCTGTATGACACATATATTTACATTTGTCATGATCCTTTGATATGTCAAAATCTTACTTGGGTCCAAAACTTTGTCACACATGACAATACGATATTACCAATAATAGTAGCTGCTGCCTCTATGCCAAAACAATACTTCCCACACCTCCACATTTAATATAACTTATGTCAGATATGGGTGATATAGAATATGTGGTTAATTATACATGCTTGCTGAACTAGTTAGTGACGACAAAGAAAGTTTGCGTTATAATCTAATGAGAAAAAGATTTAGAACTTACCCCTGTATAGACAAAGTTTTGTTCTGTTTCCTTACCTTAGACTTCAGGATATTCCCTGAAGTTTAGCTAATGCTCAAGCAGATCTGTGTCTTTGGAGTTGGGGTAGAAAATTATGGATAATTAAAAAGTTTTTCTCATTCCCTGAGGAGGAAATGCTATCACATTCTTCTTTATTTGGGTCAGAGGCATTTTCTTTTTACTTCCCCAAAAAAGGTTGTGTTGGCAAACTAAAGTGTGATTGTGACATATTCAATTGAATTAATAGAATATATATCTCTTAGTATAAAAATAATAGGAGCATGCAGGGGTGCACGGGCAGTTCAATGGTTAGAATGCCCGCCTTTCATGTGGGAGACCTGGGTTCAATTCCTGGATCATGCACACCCCCGCCCAAAAAAATAATAATAGGAGCAGAAATTGCAATCAACAAGAGTTACACTAAATACTCCTTATTAAATATATGTTAGAAGATTTCATTATAAGGCAAGGCCAAGTTTGATTTTGATCTAATAAGCTTGAGTTTTCTGCCAGTATGAGTCATTTCAGCAGCACATACACAATATATGTCCACATTGGTCTCTGAGAGATTAGTAAGCAGTGGTAATGCTCAAGCTTAATTAAATTGGGTGATTGCAAACTCCTGTTCTTGATATCTTAAATTCAGCTCCTTATAGGAAAATCATTCTACTCAAGAAGGGAATAAGAAAGTATTTAAATGAAGTGCTCAAAAGAGGGCTTATTTACAGCTAATGGTAATTTGTGCTATGGAGATTTCTCGGTTATATTTTTACTTCTCAAAATGCCCCCAAAGCAATGTTTTTTGAGTGAAGCACAATATTTTATATTTTAAAAGTTAAAAACACACTATAGTTCAAGATCCATTTCAGCCTCAAAGTATGAGGATCTTTAGATACTTGTCCTCTGAACACCAATTTTTATTTTTTATTACATTTTTTGTTGATACTTTTCTGTTGTGTAACCAACAAGAGTGATGATTTTTGAAACTAAACCCAAAACACTTTCATTCTTCCAATTCTTGAGAGCAAAGATTGAGAGAGAAAAAAGGCAAGTGGGAGACATTGGAATGTCTTGCTGAGTTATGAACAGCGATTTTTTCCCCATTCCTTGCATGAACTATATAGATTACGAAGGAGTCATTGCCTATAGATTATGATTACTTCTTATAAAGATCTGAATCATATTCATATTTGTGTTTATGAGATCTAACACAGCATCTACTATCTGAGTCGGTAATCAAGAAATGTTTGCAATATATATTTTTGTAGTGTGTTATCAATCATTTTCTAGAAGTTTAAGATCTTATCTAAGATTAACTTCATTCTCACATGACATTGGGAATTAGTAGCTGCTTTCAAACTTGGATTCACTTTAGAGTTACCCACAAAGCTGTTTTAAAAACCCAGAAGCTTGGTGCCTATCCCCAAGGACTGATTAAGTCTGGGGTAAAGCCCTGGCATCACTGTTTTTACAAAACCCTCAGGGGTGTTCTAATGTGCAGCCTGGTTTAGAATCATTACCACTGTCCAAGAGCAGTGCTTCTCAAACTATAAAGTGCATACAAAGCATCTGGAGGTCTTGTTAAAGTGCAGATTCTGGCTCAGGATGTCTGGAACAGAACCTGACATTTTTCATTTATAACAAGCTGCCAAGTGTTGATGATGCTGAGGGTAAGCCAGCCAAGTGTCCTCATTTGCCTAGGACATGAGGACATGGGGTTCTAAGTGTGAAAACTGAGAATGTCCTGGAAAAACTGGGACAGTTAATTCCCTCTGTAATTACCTTTGTAGTCCAAGGACTACATTTTATGTAATAAAGCCCTAAAGCAGAGGTTCTCAAACTTTAGTGTCCTTCAAAATCACCTGAAGGCTTATTAAAACTCAGATTGCTGCTATTGACCCCCAAATTTTTTACTTCTTTGGTCTGAGGTGAGTTCCAAGATTTCACATTTCTAAAATGTACCCGGATGATCTTGATGCTGTTAATCAGGGGATCATTATTTTTGAATCACTAGTCTAAATCATTGGTTCTCAAGCTTTTCTGCACATTGAAATAGCCTGAAGAGCTTTTAAAACTCCTGGGGTCTCAGCCTTATTCCAAGAGATTGTCTTTAGGGTCCAGTAAGGGTATTGGGATTTATAAAAACACCCCAGATGGTTTTAATGTGCTGTCAAAGCTGAGATCCATGGTGAATACATATATTATAATTACCTATAGTTCAAATATAAGCTAGTTTTTGTGTATTTGATGTTCATGTTTCTTCATGTCACTCTTCTGCTCTATTAACATGAAATATCATGAATGACTGAACAAAGACATTAAACGTTGGAATCCACATAGAGCTATTTCTTTTTCCTAGATGTGTTTATTACCATTGGCCTGAAGAAGTAAGGATATATTTATAAGATTTATATTTGTCCCACTTGGGAGCAGACTGAGTCTCTCTGTCTCTATCTCTAGATACATTTAATGTCCCCTAATCTTCGAAGGCAAGTTGGGGCAACACTCTCTGCTTGGAAGAAAACCTATTCTACCTCTTTGGCTCACTCTTTTCTGCTCTCCCATTCCCCCTTTTCTCTTCTACCTTTTCCTCTTCTTATCTCTCCTCTAGTTTGTAAAAAGCTGGCCTTAAAACCACTGTCATCACCAACACCTCCTGTGTTAGTTAGATTCAGTTGTCAACTTGGCCAGGTGAGCATACCTAGTTTTGTTGCTGCGGACATAAGCCAAAGGTACGTGAACCTCATTTGTTGCCAATTACATCTGCAGTCGGCTAGGAGGCGTGTCTGCTGCAATGAGTGACATTTGGCTTAATTGGCTGGTGCTTAAATGAGAGAATGCAACGTAGCACAGCCTAAGCAGCTTGGCATTCCTCATCTCAGCACTTGCAGCTCAGCCCAGGCCTTTGGAGATGCAGAAAGAAGTTACCCCGGGGAAAGTTGTTGGAACCCAAGGGCCTGGAAAGAAGACCAGCAGAGACCATCCTGTGCCTTCCCACGTAAGAAAGAACCTCAGTGGAAAGTTAGCTGCCTTTCCTCTGAAGAACCAACAAAATAAATCCCCTTTTATTAAAAGCCAATCCATCTCTGGTGTGTTGCATTCCAGCAGCTAGCAAACTAGAACACCTCCACATCAAAATAACAGACTTATTAATACCCATTTTCCCAGTCTGGTTTCTTATTAATTGAGAGAAACCATATTTACCTCTTTGTACCATTTCTTTGGATACCTACTCTCACATTTCTTAGTAACAATTCATATGCTGCTTGAATAGTTTACAGTTTTTTGACATTATATATTGAACTTTTATATGGAAGAAAAGAATTTCACTTTCTTATGCACCCCTAACCACCAAAAAATCATTACCTTCCTTATGAGCCCCCCACCCCCAGTATTTATATCAAGCACTTTTATTACATCAATATATTTGTTATTATGAATGTGTAAATAATATTGACAGTTGACCTATAAATTCCAATTAAAGTTCTATTCTTGCTAAATTTTTGTTTTCCCTGATGTCATAATTGCCTTTTGCTTGTTTGTTTGCTAATTTTCTATATACCCATAATTCCCTCATCCCCAAACCCTCCCAAGCAAGTGGAAATAACCACTCATTGCATTTGTTAAGAGCAAGTAATTTTTTACCCTTTGATTTTTTATTGTTTTATTCATTTGATTTTCATGAACACATTCCAATGCGACTCCTTGTCTCTTTGTTCCAATGTCAGCTGCAGTTCCCTCTTCCTGCAGCAAATTCTTTTTCTAAGATGTCCCTTCATCACTCTCCTTAGAATAGTTTTCTTCTCTCTGCCCTGCTGGATTCACATTTTCCTGGACCTCAAGGATTCTTCTTTCTTGGCTTAGTCCCTTGTCTTTGTGAAGCATGTACTGGAATAGTTTCATGAGAAAAGGTGCATGTAAAAAGTATTTGTTTTGGACCTCGATTGTGCAAAAAATTAATTCTACTGATCTAGTGGGAGTCAGATACTGTGTTAAAAAATAACTTTTTTCTGATTTTGGAAGGAATATTTCCATTAAATTCTACCTTCCAACATCGCTTTTGAGAAGTCTATTATGATTCTCAGACCTAAGACCTGTAAAAGACCTATTTTTTCCTTTTTTTCTTGAAGCTTTTAAGATACATTCAATATTATTTCATATGGTGCTTTGAAATCTTTCCATGAGGGATTTTGATGATGGCTGCTTCGTCACATAACATGCTGAACACTCAGTGGAGGCTTTCAATATGGAAACTAAAGCTAGGTTTAGCTAGGTTTCTGGGAGGTTTTTAAATACATATTTCTCAGTTTCATCCTTTACTTATATTTGTTTCATTTTTCAGTAACTTTTGTTGTTAGTGCTATTTTCAGGGAGAGTTATTCAAATTTATCTCCTATCCCTTGTGTAAAAATTCCTATTTCCACTCTTATATTTTCAAATGATCTTTTTCTAAGTTTTTTGAATGATCTATTTCATGGAATACTATTCTTGTTTCACAAATGTAATATTTTTTTCACTTCTTTGAGGATATTAATTACAACTTCATGGCATTTTCCTCATGCTTTCTGTGACATCCTAGTTTGTATTTTCTATCTCCTATTATTTTAAATCTTGCTCTTTTTGTGTCTGATACTGTTTTATTTCAAATATCTGACTTTTTTTCATTTAAAAGTGGGGCACTGGGGCGAGCCATGGTGGCTCAGCAGGCAGAGTTCCCGCCTGCCATGCCGGAGACCCAGGTTCGATTCCCGGTGCCTGCCCATGCAAAGAAAAAGTGAGGCACTGAAGGACAGGGAGATGCAATCAACTGATAATCCTGGAGAGGCTGGTCCCTCTGGGTTTTAGGATTTATCTGACCTAGCATGAAAGAGTCGGAATGGGCACTTCCGATGGATCCCTAGAGAGTGGGAGAGGGATTAAAGGAGAAGGAGGAGGTATAACAGAGAAAATGGGTTTTAAGAAATGAGTATGGTTGCTGAATCTGTATTAATATTCCTTCTAACCTCCAGTGTTTTGGAGCAGCTAAAAGGAAAAATCTGAGATGATGGAATGGTAGCACTCTAGGATCTGTTCTATATCTGCTTATTGAAGTGTGCTTTGAAAATTATTACTTTTTTCTTTCTTTGTTGTGTATATATGGTATATTTTACAATTAAAAAATTATTAAAAATTTTTTAAAAAGTGAGGCATTAAAAAGTTGATTGGAAGGCTTTTGTGTGTGATGAAGGGAGATGTACTAATACATTGACAGGGACTTGTTGCTGGGTAATATGATGAGGGACTTAACCTGTTTCATTGGATGCCCTCCAAATGTCAGAATTAGTAGGAGTCATCTGTTAGTCCAAATATCAAACTCCAGAAAGGAACCATTAAGTCTCCGTATCTAGAGGATATACTTAACTATTGGCTTTATATGAATCATGTGGGGCAAGAGCGTATAAGCCTAGCAATTAATTTTGTGGATATTTTTACTTAATCTCCCTGTTTCTTGTAAGATTTATTTTCTCTTACTCTCCCAGTGTGGATGGCCTTGTCATCCTGATTTCCTGCAACAACCAGCTCTTGCTTTGATTTTTCAACACAGAAGAAACACCTTCTTCAAGGCTGCTGTGTGGGATTTTCCCAGAGTGTCTCCTCAACCAGGCAAGAGAATGAGGAATAGAGGGGATTGCCAAGTGCATTGTTCAGTATGCTTGCTTCATAAAATTGTTTTTTAATATTTCATTCAGCCCAGAAATTACTTTAACAATTTTCTGCAGTGCAGTAATTTCTAGAATGTGTGTGTGAAGTCGCTGAGCCATTGTGTTCCTCATCAGAGTTGAAGGAGTTGTATTAATCTTTTCATTGTCTCCCCTCACATACAGGGGAGTGACTGATTGCTTGGCATATGCTAGATACCACATGGTGCCAAACAGATGGAGACAGTTCAGGCAGAAGTTGGGTCAGGCAGGGATGTACTCCACAATTTTGGATTTGTAAAGGGAAACAACTAGTAAGCCTTCCTTTCTTTCATCTCTGATATTTGGATATTGAACTGGGGGGAAAAAGCAAAATTAATTGCTGTAAATTCTACTGATCTGGATTCTGTTGAAGGAAAAACACATTTGTAATTCATACAGAGATAATCAACCACTAAATGAATCAGCTAATTCTGGAAATCATAAAATATATTAAAACATTTCATTCTTAATTTTGAAATTAAAATTTAATGTCGTTGCAACCTAGGTTTCTTTTTCTTAATTTTCTCACTACATCCACGGCCCATTAATTTATTTCAGTAAGTTATAATTTCAGTATCTATAACACTATGCCAGGCATTATCCCAATGATTGGCGATATTGCAGGAGATAAAATGTAGATGCTCTGGTGCTCATGTGACATATTCTGGTAAGCCTTTATAGTCCATCAAGATGTTGGCATAAGATGCTCCAGATTTCTGTTCTCTCAAACAGTCTTTGAACAACTAGCAAAAAAAAAAATGTCAGGCCCATCATCTTCCAAACTCCAGAAAACATTTAAAGGATCGCAGGCACTGGGCAAGTGCTGAATCCAGAAAATGCAATTTAAAAAGCAGTAAAAGCTCATGCTGCTTTTGCTGGCCCCTCCCCCTTCCCTTCCCCATTGCTGTGTGGAGCCAGCCTGCACTCCCATTGTGCATCCTCAACCCTGTTCTGAGTGAGTAGATCCACTCTTATGTGCATATTGGGGTGCCTGGAAGCTGGTGCCAGTCTATCAGATTGCAGCCTGAAAGGCTGAACCAGGACACTTGTATTTGGCTCATCCTGCCAGAACTTGCCTTGCAGGCAGAAGTAGCTTGCAGACAGCTTAAGCAGTGTAAGAAATAATTAAATGAAAACAGCCAAGAGCAAAGGTTTACCACTTTGAAACCCACAATAGAGCAATGAAGGAGGTGTTGCCTATTTCAGAAGGACTAGAGGGGGCATTCATATTCTTATAATGGAGGAATTCCTAAGGTCAGGAATGCAAGCCTCAGGCAAAACACAGAATCAGAAAAGACCCAGAGGATCTTGCACTTTTGCTTTGGCTGGCCTTGATAGAAGGTCTACATTCTAAAGAAGACCAGAAGCCAGCCCATCTTTACCACGCAAAGATGGTGAATTGTTTTTTGCCTTGCTGTGCTTGTTTTTGTTAGCTCTTGGCACTCAAATCTCTGTCTAATCACTAGATGGACACAATGTAAGAAATGAACAGCTCAGGGACTAAATCCCAGAACCAACACATTAAAATGTTAAAATGTACAGGGTGCAAAAAAGATTACAAGACAAACAAAAAAAATCAAGAAATGATGGGCCATCCATAGGAACTAGGTAAAAATTCAGAAACCATCAATGAAAAAGACCAGACATTGGACATACCTGTCCAAGAATTTTAAAAAATGATCTTCGGTATCCTCAAAGAGATAAAGGAAAATATAGAGAAAAAAGCTAAAAAATATCAAGAAAACAATGAATGAGAATATCAATAAAGAGATAGAAAATTTTTAAAGGATCCAAATGGGAATAATGGGGTTGAAGACTGTAATAATAGAAATGAAAAATTCCTCAGAGGGTTTCAACAGCATATCTAGATTACTGGAGCCCTTTATAAGCAGAGAGAAAGTCAGACAGACAGAGAAGCAAGGAAAAACTGCCACATGCATTTCCATGTGACAGAAAAGCCAAGGACCTGTACCCAATACCCAAAATGCCGCAGTCTTTGGGAAGAAAGCATCACCTTCCTGATGCCTTGATTTTTCACTTTTCCTAGCCTCAAATCTTACAGATTTATAACCATACACACGCACATAAAACTATGAGTTCATACTGACACCTCCAATTCTAATCCAACACCTCAACGTTTATTCTATTCCTTTATGCTGAATAAATTCCCATTATTTAAGCAAACTTATTGATGGTATCTGTTTTCACAACTAGGAAACTAAAACAGAGAGTTATTATTTTTTATAAGAAAAGCATAGAAGATACCTCCAATGAGATGATCCTTGGAAGCAAGAGTAGGACCTGTGGGTATATGAAGAAAGAGAATATAAAGATCCTGATTAGAAATCATACTTGAGAAACAACAAAGGTCAGTGGACTTGAAGTAAGGAGAGCAAGCAGGAAACCAGTAGGGGATGAAGTTAGAAATAGAGCTATATATGAAATTATGTAAGGGTATTTAGTGATTTGTAGGGACTTAAATTCTACATTGATTGAGACAGGAAACTATTAGAGTTCTTTGAGTGGAGAATTACATGATTTGGTTTATATTTCAAAGGGGTCATGTTAGGTTGGATCTTGGCACATACATTTTTCATGGGAAAGTACAACAGCCAGTTGCTTTTTAAAACAGTTTAGCAATTCCTCAAAAAGTTAAATATACAGTTCCTGTATGACCCAGCAATTTTACTCCCAAGTATATACACCACAGAAATGAAAATATATCCACACAAGCATTTGTGCACGACTGTTCATAACATCCATATTCGTAATGGAATGGAAACAACCCAAATGTTCATCAACTGAATTATGGATAAACAAAATGTAGTATGTACATACAATGGAATATTATTCAGCCACATAAAGGAATGATGTATGATACATGATACAACATGTATGAACCTTGAAAACATTATACTACTATGTGAAAGAAGCCAAATACAAAAAACTGTTGTATGATTCTGTTTATATGAAATGCCCAGTATAAACAAGTCCATAGAGACAGAAAATAAAAATGTGATTGCCAGGGGCTGGGTGTGGAGAAAATGGGGAATGATAGCTAATTGCTATAGAGTTTCTTTTTGGGGAGATGTAAATGTTCTGGAATTATATAATAAGGATGGTGATACAACTTTATGAATATAATAATAAATAATGAATTGTATACTTAATTAAAATGATTTTTAAAATATAGTAATGTATGACATAAAACAGTTAAATTTGGAATGTGAAAGTAGTTCAGTGCTAGAATTCTTGCCTGCCATGCAGGAAACCCAGCTTTGATTCCAGTCCCATGCACTTCCCAAAGTTGCTTTGAGAATGTAACTAATTACAAATTGTAACCTAATATCATTGAAGAGAACAGAACAATAAGAACAAACTTAAGTAAATTGCAAATAGTATTTTTACTGGATAATGTAGCTAAAAAGACAAAATGAAATGTATACAAATATTGTACTCTTGTTATAAAATCCATTTCCCAAAGATGTATGATTAGCAACTCTGTAACTACTTTATTTACATTCTAAGATTGAAATAATAACCTAGAAAAAAAACCCAGATTTCTCACTGTAGAGAATGGAGTTTCAAATAAAGAAAGGAACAGAATAAACCTTGAGGTGCTGGATTAGAATTGGAGGTGTCAGGATGAACGCATAGTTTTATGTGCATGTGTATGGTTTTATATATACATACATACATATATATATATATATATATATATACTCTTACACTCAGATATGTGCACTCATATATGTATATAGAAATATAGATGTATCTGAATATTTGAATCACTGTATATTCATTTTTTATATTATAAAAAGTTTTTTATTGTATAACATAGCATATACAATGCAAAGAAAGAAAAAAGTAATAATTTTCAAAGCACACCTTAACAAGTAGTTATAGAGCGTATCCCAGAGTGTGTCATAAACTATCATTCCATCTTCTCACATTTTTCCTTCTAACTGGTCCCAAACACTGGAGGCTAGAAAGAATATTAATATGGTGATTCAGCAGCCATACTCGGCTGTTAAACCCATTTTCTCTGTTATACCTCCTTCTTCTCCTTTAATCCTTCTCCCAATCCATAGGGATCTTTAGAGAATGCCTGTTCTGATTTTCTCATGTTGAGAAGGGTCCTGAAGGATAGGGTGATATAACTGATTAATAATCCTGAAGAGGCTGTCCCTCTGTATTTCAGGATTTATCTGAACTTGCAACCTTCTGGGAATTATATGTTCCAAGAAGGCAAACCTAGTGCATGAAACCTTACTGTACATTCTTTTAGTTTTAGCTCTGACTGCTGAAAGGACCAAGGGAAAATAAAACCTATGTGGTGAGAGTACAACTACCACCCAGGAAATAAGAGCTACTTAGAGAAGAGATTGATTCCAGATTTGGGGCAGGGAAAATAAAAGATTTCCTGGAGATTCTTGTAGTAACAGAAAATAAGGAACTGTTCAAGAAAGGATATGTCATGCCAAAAAGACACGGAATCCAATCTGAAGATGCTCCCATGCCCAACCTGGAACAATCTGAGGAATAACATAACTAATGACAGGACTTAATTATAACCTATAAAAGAAAAAGTTCATGGGTCCAAACTGTTATAAATGAATAATTGAAAAAATGAATAAATAGTGGAGAAGAAAGGACAACTCTTATTTCTTATAGAAGAATTCCAATTAATAAATATAGAAAGAATGAGAGCAATAGAAAATCACCATTATACAAATTCCACAGTAATACTTGTTGCAGGCATGGACACTAAAATCAGTGGGAAAATTTTGTATAGAAGCAGTGTATTAGCATAGTTTCAAACAGTCTTCCTCAATATATTCAATTACAAAAGGAAAATAATAACTTTATAGTAGAAAATAGCTGATACCACCTTCTTTGAGTGATCAAGTACTGAGTAATAAGACACTAGTGATAAGACATTCCCAATATCATGTCTCTACTTATATAATATTCTGAGAAGGACAAGATTTTTTTTGTGGTATTTTTACCAAAAATTCATTACCTACATCTAAGTATGAGAAATATCACACAAATTCAGACTGAAAGATATTCAACAAAATAGCTATCTCAGTACCCATCAAAAGTGGCAAGGTCATGAAAGACAAGAAAAATAATAAATTATCACAGATTGGAAGATATTAAGGAGATGCAAAATCTAACTGTAATATGGAAACCTGGATTTGATTCTGGATCAAAAAAGCACATTAGAGGAAATACTAGTGAAATTGTAATAAGGTTTCCAATATAGGTAATAGTATTTTACCAATGTAAATTTCCTGGGGTTTATAATTGTACTATGCTCATGTAATTTGTTAGCAATAGGGAAAGCTGGGTGAAGGTTATAAATAAACTTACTGTACTATTTTCCCAGTTTTTCAGTAAGTATAACATTATTATAAAACAAAAACTTTTTAAAGGATATTATGCCAAGGGTTTTGGGCTGAATAGCCAGAAATGAGTTTCTTTCATTAGTATGGGCAAGAGTGTCAAAGGAGCAAATTTTCATAGTGAGATCTGAAGTTCCATTTTGGACACGTGATATTTGAAATGCTTAATGGAAATGGAGATGTCGAGTAGGCAGAAGTATATGAGGAGATTGACAGAGACAGAAGCTTGAGTTTGTTCAGCATGGATGGTATTTAAAATTATGAGATTATGTGAAATCACTTAGGGAGTGAGTATAGAAACAGAACAAAGGAAGTCTGAAGACCTAGGCACGTCAGTATTTAGAAGTCATGGAGATGAAAATGAAACAGCAAACACAGGGAAGAAGAGGAGAGAGTATGTCCTAGAACTCAGGCGAAAGTGTTCCCTCCATACCAGATCCTACTAATAGGCAATAAGATAATGACTAATATTTACCTATGGTGGTGAGGAAGTGAATGTTGTCCTTTATTAGATCTAATAAGTAGGTACAAAAACCTCCCTGGAGAGAATTCAGGAGTGATTTGGAAGACAAGTGTTAGAGATAGCTAGGACAGAATACCAGTTTTAGAAAAATGTTCTGCTGAAAACAGGTGCAGAGAAATGAGGTGATGGTCTGAGAGGGGCACGGGATCATTTTTCTTCCTTTTTTAAAAAATGGGAATTTTATTTATTTATAAATTTTAAAAACATTTTTTAGACATAACAACATGCAAACATGAACATTCTTACCATATGATCATTCCATTCTTGGTATATAATCAATAACTCACAATATCATCACATAGTTGTATATTTATCATCATGATCATTTCTTAGAATATTTGCATCAATTCAGAAAAAGAAATAAAAAGAAAAAAGAAACTTCATAATGCCATTCCCTTTACCCCTCCCTTTCATTGATCACTAGCATTTCAGTTTACTAAATTTATTTTAACATTTGTTCCTCCTATTATTTATTTATTTTTCAATCTGTATGTTTTGCTCGTCTGTCCATAGGAGCTTCAGACACAAGGTTTTCACAATCACACAGTCACACTACGAAAGCTATATCATTATACAATCATCTTCAAGAAACATGGCTACTGGTACACAGCTCTACATTTTCAGGCACTTCCCTCCGGCCTCTCCATTATACCTTAACAAAAAAGGTGATATCTGTTTAATGCGTAAGAATAATGTCCAGGATAACCTCTCGATTCTGTTTGGAATCTCTCAGCCATTGACAGTTTATTTTGCCTCATTTCTCTCTCCCCACTTTTGGTCAAGAAGGTTTTCTCAATCCCTTGATGCTGAGTCCCAGCTCATTCTAGGATTTCTGTCCCACATTGCCAGGAAGGTTTACACCCCTGGGAGTCATGGTCCATGTAGAGAGGGGGAGGGCAGTGAGTTTGCTTGTTGTATTGGCTGAGAGAGAGAGAGAGGCCACACCTGAGCAACAAAAGAGGTTCTCTGGGGGTGACTCTTGGGCCTAATTTTAAGTAGGCTTAGCCTATCCTTTGTGGGGAGAAGATTCACATGAACAACGCCAAGATTGAGGGCTCGTCCTATTGCTTTGGTTGTCCACACTGCTTGTGGGATTATCAGTAATTCTCCACATGGGGAAGTTGAATTTTCCCCCTTTTAAAAAGATGGGAATTTTGAAATAAAAAATGGTTTTGAAAAATTCCGTCAAGTAGGGGTTAAAAATCATCTGCAAAAAATTGGGGAAAATGACTCCAGTTTCACCTGATGCACAGGTGCAAAGTTTTCTTTAATCAGGAACATAGATAAATATCGGAAGGGAGGCTGGAAAATGAGCACAGTTTTTCTTTTCTGATTGTTTCCATTTTTTCATTAAAATGAGGCACAAATTCATGATCTGAAGATAAGGCTGGAGAAGGAGGTATAGGTGTTTGAAAATTGTGAGAAGGTGTGACGTGGCCACCTAAATGTATAGGAAAGGTAAGAAAATTCCCATGAATTACCAAGAACCCACTTCAAAGCATTGACAATTAATTTAAGAAAAAACAAGTAAGCACATTCAGTTTTGTAACAGTAGATATGACATATCCCAAGAGTTACCTGTAACAGGATTTGGGATCACCATGAGTATTTGAAGAGAAAAAATAGAAAGGACATTGAGTGTGTTCACAAAAGAACTACTATTATAATGGGCTGAAAAACTCCAAGGTAGATGGAAAGGGAAGTAAAGGCATAAAGGGGATGACATATGATGAAAAGTGAAAGGGTCTATGGATTAAAACTCTGGAGTGGGGAGATAAATTGTGGATGTGAGAAAATGGTGTTAGTAAATATTTAAGAACCAGCTCTCTGTAGAGAAAAGGCCCTGATTTATAGCCATAGTTGATTTCTATAGTACAAATACTCCCATTATGGCTAATTTTAGTCTGCCAACTTGATATCCCTGGATGCAGAGCTGTGAAGAGATATACAAGTCATTATTATATAGCGTTTCCGTCACAGAGATAAGATAGATGTAAATAACTCAAGAGCTTATAGTAAAATGCAATAAAAGAAGTAGAAAGTAATGTGTGCTGAATAGTACTTACCCTTTTAAATATTGTTTTTAACTTTATGTTCATGTAAGTTGATTTTTAATAATGATTATGTTTAACTACTGGCCTTCAAAATTCCTAAAAAATTAACAACTGACATTCAAGAGTCATTAGGGCTTAAACCGAGGACATTGGGACCTAGCAGGGTGCCTTTGAGAAGGGCAGGCAGTGCAATGGTGCTGTCACTTCTGGGGTTCCCTCCTGACATCCCAGCCACCCAGAGATGTGTGGGTGTTCGTGGGCGGGGGCTGGTGGCTCCGACAGGTGGTTGGGCTGCTGCTGGGGACTGCCTAATGTGGTACCTCATTGTGCCACATGGCTGCTGGCGAGTCCTGGGCTTCTACCAGGCTGTACAGTTCTGCAGACCACAAGGAAAAATTTGACATGTCTAGATTTCCTGTTGAAAATAGTAGAAATTTCAGGATCACTGCACATGTGGACCATGGCAAAAGTGCTTTAACTGGGCAGCAGCCGTGGCTCAGCAGGCAGAGCTCTGACCTGCCATGCTAGAGGTTGATCCCTGGTGCCTCCTGCCCATATGCAAATTAAAAAAAAAAAAGTGCTTTAACTGATAGGCTTCTAAAACTAATAGGGACAATTGCTAAAACAAAGAATAAGAGAAGTTCTTGACAAATTGCAAGTGGGACAATAAAGAGAAGTCACTGTTAAATCACAACCAGCATCTCTCTTTTATAATTATGAAGGAAAGCAGTACGTTTTTAATTTCATTGATACTCTGGACCATGTTTACTTTGATTATGAAGTATCCAGGTCACTCTCTGCTTCCCAGAGTGTTTTATTTGTAGTTGATGCAAATGAGGGTATTCAAGCCCAAACTGTAGCAAACTTCTTTCTTGCCTTTAAAGGACAACTATCAGTAATTCCAATTATAAGCAAGATAAACCTGAAGACTGCTGATCTTAAGAGGTTTGAAAAACAAACTGAAAAGGTATTTTATATTCCAGGTGATGAATATATTAAGATTTACACTAAACTTGGAACAAAGATTGAAAGTGTTCTTCAGGCAGTCATTGAAAGAATGTCCTCTCCTAAAGTGCATCGCCCAAATCTCCTGAAAATCTTGGTATTTAACTTCACCTTTGACCAGTATAAGGATGTGATAGCCAAAGTAGCATCATTTGAAGAAGTGGTTTCCAAAGAAGATAAAATTTTCTCTGCACATTCTTAAGAGACATATGACGTCAACAAAATGGGAATTCTGAATCCCAATGAACAGCCAACTGATAAGTTATATACAGGACACTGGACTATCTGATTGCTGGGATGAAAGATGCCACTGAAGTGCCAATAGGAGATACATTATATTCACATAAACAACCAGCGTAATCCTTGCCTGAGTGTAAATTAGTGAAACCAAAGGTATTTGCAGGAATGTACCCTACAGACAAGTCTAAAGAGAATAACCTGAAGAGTGCTGTAGAAAAATTGACTTTAAATGACCCCAGTGTAATAGTTCATCGGGATAGTAGCCTTGCACTGGGTGGTGGCTGGAGGTTGAGATTTCTTGGACTCTTGCATGTGGAAGTTTTTAACCAGTGACGAGAGCAAGAATATAATACTTCTGTTATTTTGACAACCCCCAGTGTTCCTTCTAAAGCTGTTCTTTCATCAACAATATTAATAAAGGAATATAGAGAAAAAGAAATGGCAATCATCAATCCTGCACAGTTACCTGTTAAATCATAAGTAACAGAATATTTAGAGTCACTTCTTTTGAGCGCCATTATCACACCAGAGGAGTACAATGGAAAAATAATGATGCTTTGCAAGGCTCAAAGAGCAGTTCAGAAAAGTATGATGTTTATTGATCAAAATAGAGCTTTTTTGCACTCAAATATCTATTCCCTTTGAGTGGAATTGTGGTGGATACTTATGACTTTGAAATCCCTGTCTTCTGGATATGCTAGTTTTGATTACAAAGATGCAAGTTGTCAGATTCAGAACTTGTAAAAATTGGTATTCTGCTGAATGGCAGTATTGTAGAGGAGCTAGTAACTTGTACACAAAGACAAAGCCCACTCTGTTGGCAAAGCCATATGTGAACCTCTAAAGGATTCTCTTCCTAGGCAGATCTTTGAAATAGCAATCCAAGTGTAACTGGTGTCCTGCTGGCCATGGTGCCAGCTGAACCCTGATCCAGGTTTGATAGTTTTGAAACTAAAAGAATTTAGAGACGAGAGGGCCAGTAGGCATAAGTAGTAAAGTTCATTAAAGGAGAAGTTTATTAAAAAGAAAGAGTACATGTTAGAGGAGTTAACACAGGCATGCTCAATAGAGGGACATGCACTGAGTGAAGTGGGCCAGCTTGTTTTATAGGAAGGTTTTACCAGTGGCAGATTTCCATAGTAACCTTTGAATATTAGGTGTCTTCTCTGTTCCAGGAGGAGATAGCTAGCGGAATTTATGGTTTGTTGTCACATACCTAAAATTTGTCTTTGGGAAAATGGTTAACAATCTTTATGACCCTATGCTTCCTGTTATTAAAAGTTTGCTTTAGGCCTAGAATTTTACAAACTCTTATGGTTGGTGAGGTTGCAATGGTTTGGGGAGGTTTGGGGGCTTCAGGGAAATTTTTGTTCCAGGAAGTTTGCAGCTAAAGTCTGTAGCTCTGTACTAGTTCCTTTGGAGCTAGACAAGAGAAAAGGGACTTGGAGCTACCGTTAACTCTTTCAGAGCTGACTAGGGAATCAGGGACTTACGGTTGTTCTATTTTACCCTGCTTCACAAGCTGCTATTGGAAGAAAAATAATTGCAAGGAAACTATAAAAGCCTATAGGAAAAATGTTTTGGCAAAATGCTATGGTGATTATATTTCCTGAAAAATGAAACTTCTGAAGAGACAAGCAGAAGGAACGAAAAAACTGAGGAAAGTTGGCAGCATTTGAGTTCCAAAAGATGCTTTTATAAAAGTTCAAAAAGAAAATCTGTTAAATAATCAGTGGGAAAGTATATGGAATTATCGTAAATTAAGAACTATATTCTTTAATATTTATTAGTAATTTATCATGATAATAGAATGATAAACTATTCAGCTCTGAAAGAGTTAACGGTAGCTCCAAGTCCCTTTTTTCTTGTCTAGCTCCAAAGGAACTAGTACAGAGCTGCAGACTTTAGCTGCAAACTTCCTGGGACAAAAATTTCCCTGAAGCCCCCAAACCTCCCCAAACCATTGCAACCTCACCAACCATAAAAGCTTGTAAAATTCTAGGCCCAAACAATAATAATGTAAGCTAAAGCTCTTGAGAGAAAAAGTTAAATGCTTTGTATAAATAGATCTTGAATAGAAAAGTTGCAGTGAATAATATTAATTTACCAGTATATTTATCATACTTACCAGTATGCTTACAAAGAGGCAAAATAAATGGAGTGATAAAAAACGCAGATTGTGTACATTTGAATACCTTCTTACTATTCAGTAGCTGTGAAAGTTTGAAAGTCATTTAACCTCTCTATGCCTTATTTGCTTCATTTGAAACATATTATTAGTTTATTTCTCATCAGGCTTTTATGAATGTTAAAGGAGATAAGGCATGAAAATGGGCTTACCATGGGGATTAGAACATAAATGCCTTTAATACAGCTTATTATTGTTTTATAACAAGACTACATTATAATTCTGGGTCAAATGCCATCAAAACTGTGCCACAGTTACTCATTTACACTATTCAAGTTTCTAAGATAGCCAGCCCTCTTATAAATCTGAATAATGTGTCTATACTACTTACTAAAATTTAGTTGTTACAAGTTCAATTGTGTCCCCCAAAAAGACATGTTCAAGTCCCGACTCCTGGACCTGTGAATGTGATCTTATTTGGAAATAAGGTCTTAGAAGATGTTATTTGTTAAAATGAGGCCAAACTGGATTAGGGTGGTTCATAATCTGATATGACTGTCATATCAGGAGAGATATTGGGAGAGATATCAGAATAGATATAGGAGAGAATTGGACACACCCTCAGTGGGGAGAGTGCCATGGATAACTGATAAGCCACTGCCAGAAGCCAGGAGAAAGGCACGGGACAGATCCTTCCCCACAGACTTCAGAGGAAGGATGGTTCTGCTGATACCTTGACTTTGGGCATCTAGCCTCCAGAACCGTGAGACAATAAGTTTCTGTTATTTTAAGTCACTCCATTTCTGATACTTTGTTATGGCAGCCCTAGCAAACTAAGACAATAGTGTTTAAAAACCTGGATTCTGAAATTTACTGAAACAGATTTGTATTCTGATTCGATCACTTATTAACTATTTCATCTTAAATAAATTTCCAAGCCTCAGTTTCTATGAGCCTTAGTTTTTTCATCTGTAAAAAGGGGCTAGGAGTAGGCATCTCTTATCAGTAGTCAGCTTAAACAATAGTTTATGCCATCCTCTTAGCATAGCCCCCAGCTTAAAGTAGATATTGACTCAATGTTAATTATTGTTACCATTACATACTTTCATCAGCTTCTCAGTAGTGAGTGTCTAAGGTCAACAATATTTTATCAATCTGTTTTCCGAAAAGGCAATTCAGTGCAGGGTTCTCAGTTAATAAATATTTATACAATTAATGAATCAATAAAATATATCAGTTAAAATTTATTTCCTCACTTTAAATCCCGGCTACCCATGATATCAAATTGACAGAACTGTGATGATATAAACAAACCTGAAACTGTTATCAGTGAAAATGGCAATAACTTGGGAGCTTTAAAACGTGTCACCTACATTAACACTACTATGTAAATATCTCTCTGAAACCTCTGACTTAAGAATTTACCAAAGATAATAATTAAGGTTCTGTATTTATGACAGTCTTTGGGGTGTACCAAATGAATAAAAGAAAAACAATAGGTCTTATTTAAATCCCTGATGCCTGCTGAAAAGATCTTTCTAAAGTCCTAACCCAATTTCAGACTTTCACTTTCTCTCACTCAACATTTACTTTGCTACTGAATTCAAGAAAGGTCATACTGCCCTTTCTTCAACCCAGAAAATGACAACTGTTATGGAAACAAGACAATAAGTTTGACTATGGATCTTTTTATGAAGATAAACGAAAGAAAATATCATGCAGAGTTTAGTGCTGTCCAAGAAAATATCATGCAGATCCTGCTAGTCACAGTGGCAGGATCTCAGGGCATTGCCCCCAGGAGTTCAAAGTCAGATCTCCAGGTTCCGTTCAGAAACTCATTAAAAAATAAACAAGCAAAAATCAATAAATCAAATAAAAAATAACCATTGTAAAACCCAGAATGATTGTGTTTGACAAAAAAGTACCTGGGAAATTTATTTATTAAATGAAGTTTTCTTCTTAACATGGAATAGAGTAAAGGAAGTTAGAGGAATGTAATGAATAGTAGGGTCAAGCTCTAAGAACATGATGCTCTTGTCTCCATGAAGAGCCTGCTAAGTGAGCTGGATGATTCATGTGTTCTGTTCCAAACACCCACTCTCTGACACACCAACAAATTTATGCCATTTGGCTCCCTTTCTCTGGAGCAGTCCACCTTCTCCTTCACTCCTTCTTCAAAAAATATAGTAAAATAATATACTTTTCTTTTGCTATGTTCCAGACCCATGAAACTCTTCAGCTTTTTATTTATAGATTCCTCAAGTGGGTTCCTTCTACAGGTGACTAATTCTTATACTACAGAGTTCTATCCAAAGTTTCTCACACCTATTCTAAAGGAAATATCCTACCACATAGTTTCTTTTAAAGCATCAGCCCTAGGCATTCTTATTTGGGAGGGGAGAGCACCGCTTTCCTAGCCACATCAAAATTGGAGCTTGAGTTTGGGTCAGTACTCCCTATTGGCCGAATTCATGCGGCCCCTTGATGTTGTCCATACAGGCCAGTTTCCCAGATTAGAGGTAGGAGTTTAGAATGGAACAAACAAAAGATTTCTATGAGAGTAGTTGATACCAAAACTTCAGTTGATGGGTAGGGAGAAGGCTTAATGTGGAATTGTGGCTGTGTGGATGGAGATAGAGTTGGAAACATAATGAGTCATAGCAAACAGTGGTCATGAGGAATTAAGAACTCAGAAATGCTAACAGGAAATAGGTATAGAGTAAAGGGAACAAATCAAACAAGACACAGAAAATGTATTGAGATAATCAGGCACTCCATAGCAAGGAGACCCAGGAGGCAGACAGAGTGAGAGCTAACTTTTGTAGTTCAGATTCTGATGTACACCAATTTCACTTTTACTTCCTGATGTCGTGAGACCCTATAATAAATATCTATTTCCTCACAGTGGTCCCCTTCAACCAATAGAGCATAAAAATGCCTTACATCAAAATTATATTTTGTTTAACATTAATTCTCAATGGTGTCTTTCTAAGATTTGAGAGTACCTTACTCTGGTATTCAGTACACATATTTATGTTGTGTTCATTCACGTTGGACCTGGCTAATATAAAGTGCATGTTAGGCCACCACTGGAAGAATTTAGTACTAATTTTTTTTCAAATGGCTACTGAGCTGTTAGGATAGAAATGCTTGTTACATTGTTAAAAACTTTCTATTTAATACACAGAACTGTCAGGTATTACTGTTGATTTAAGCATACTGTGGAAAACTACTGAGATGCAAGGCCGACATGAGCAGGGAAAGTTTGAGAATCTCTGCATTACATTATTATTCCATGTTTTATACTTATTAAATGCTAACTCTATGCTGGAATGGTGCCAGTTACATTAGAGGTAATATTTAATATATTTTCACCACATTTATTTGAAGAAATATTATTATTGTTCCTTATTTTACAGACTGAAAAACAGAACTAGCATGATTAAGTCATTTACCTAAAGTCACATGTCTAGAAAGTAGTGGAGCAGGTATTTGTACTTAAGTCTAACTGATTCCAGTATCTTCTCCCCTAATTAACACTCCTTATTTTATTCCTATTACAGGAGATAGATTTTGCAGCCCTAAATATGATATTGTGTCCAGAAGTAGGGTCAGCAGTGAAAATTTATAACAGAACAAACATAAAATTTGTTTGAGGGGATCAAAAAATCAGGAAGTAGAAGGGAATTTTAGACTAAGTAGAGGTTCTAAATTTTATCAATGTAGGAACACATGGGGTAAGGCAGGGGAGGGCATTTCTGGCAAACTAGATGGTAGCTGATCTGTCCTGAAATGTTTAGGGCTCTAAGAATAGTAAGCAATGAAGCATAGGGTACTGTTGGAAATATAAGGATGTGAGACTTAGAAGATTGAATGGAGCCAAAATTCGAAGTCTTTCTTTAAGTCCAGTAACATGAAACACATGGATTGCAAGCTCTCTTAAGGGCTACCAAACATGTAAGTCCTCTAGAGTTGTGTGATGGCTCCAAGCATTTGCTTTCAATCTTTCCATAGGATCAAACATATGCCCTTAGTTCCCTGAAATTAATAAATATCCATATAGTCCTACAAAAGAAGCTGAAATTTCTTCCCTTCTGAGCTAAGTATCAGAAAATGCTAACCTCAAAGCTGGCTTTCCTCTTTACGATAATCACCTTTAAGTGTACAATTCAGTAACTTCAATTACATTCACAATATTATGCTATCTTCATCAATATCTGTTATCCCAACTTTTTCATCACCTCAAACAGAAATCCTGCATCTATTAACCCCCTCCCACCTGGTAACCCATAATTTGCGACCTGTCTCTAGATATTTGCTTCTGCTAGGTATTTCATGTGAACAAAATCATACAATATTTATCTTTTCATGCTTGTTTATTTCACCCAATGTGATGTCTTTGAGATTCATCCATGTTGTAGCATGCATCTGAACTTCATTACTTTTCACAGCCAAAAAATGTTCCACTGTGTGTACATACCACATATTGTTTATACACTCATCTGTTGTTGGACATTTGTGTTGCTTCCATCTTTTGCTGTTGTGAATAATATTGCTATGAACATTGATGGGCAAATAGATGATCAACTCTTTGCTTTCAGTTCTTTTGGATACATAACAATAATTGAAATTGCCAGGTCATATGCAAATTCTATTTTCAGCTTTCTGAGGAACCACTAAACTGATTTCCACAATACCTACACCATTCTATAGAACCACCAGCAATATGTACGTTATTATCTCTCCAATTCTCACCAACAGTCATTTTCTATCTTATTTCTTTAATAATACCCATCATAATGTGTATAAAGTGGTAGCTCATTGTGGTTTTAATTTGCATTTCTTTGATGACTAGTGATGTTGAGCATATTTTTATGTTTTTGTTGGATTTTGTATATCTTCTTTGGATCAATTATTTTCAAGCCTTTGCCAATTAAAAAATTGAGTCATATGGGCAAAAACTTGAATAGGCATCTCCTTTTTTGGCTCTCTCTGGGTTCAGTGTTGCTACTGAATCTGGCAGTGGATCCAACCTTGTCATCTTCATGGTCTGTGCTTTACCCAGTTTGTCCAGGCTTATTGTGGTGCCAACATATGTGTCTAACTCTGGATAGGAGAGTCAAATCCATTCATACCCATCTACAAAATTCCTGAGCAATAGTAACTCCTTGTCAAATTTATTCCTAAGAAAAATTATTAGCAGCTCTTTTTGATGGAACTTGCTTTAATAGATGCAAACTTTTCTTTTAAAAGTCAACTCTTGTGAACACAACTCAGACAGAACTGCTAAAAAGATGTAATAGATGCGCTTTCCTTTTTTCTTCTACTAAGTAAAGGAAAAGGGACAGCCAAGTAAGGCAAAAACCTTTTAGACAATAACCTCCATTCTCCAACCAAAAAACACAGAAACAAACTGTGTCCCCCACACCTGCCCATGCCAACAAAGTCTGGATACGGAGCCTAGTCCTCCACCCCCACCTTCTGTAATTATGTCTCCATACTCCCATCAGTGTCATATCAGAGAAGGTTAAGTAGAGAACTGGCAATTTCATCCTCATTGGATGTTTAGGACCCTGGGTTCTATTCCTGGACCATCCACCTAAAAAAAAAAAAATTAACTCAAATTGATCAAGGCATAAATGTAAACTGTAAAACTATATAACTTTTATTAAAAAAAATACAAGAGAAAGTATTATGAATCTAGGGCTAAGCAAAACATTCTTAGACTTTACACCAAAAGCACAGTCCTTAAAAAGCAAAAAGTGATCAATAAGAATTCATCACAATTAAAACCGTTTTGCTTTCCTAAAGACCTACTAATTGGATGAAAGTATAAGCTACAGAAACAGAGAAAATATTTACAAACCACATAGCCAAGAAAGGACTAAATATATAAGGATTTCTCAAAATCAACAATAAAAGGACAATACCACTAACAATGGACAAAAGACCAAGAACAGTCATTTCCTTGTTGGGGATATACAGTTGGTAAATACACGCATAAAAAGATGTTCAACATCAGTAGCCACTAGGTAAATGCAAATTAAAGACACAATGATATATCACTGCTCATCTACCAGAATGGCTAAAATAAAAATAGTAACATCTTATGATGACAAGAATGTGGAGAAACTGGATCAATTATACCTTGCTGGTGAGAATATAAGATGCAGTTTGGCAGTTTCTTAAAACAACAAACAAAAAACAATAAAAAACTCTACATGTTCCCACAATATGATCCAGCAATTGCAGTCTTGTGCATTTATCCCAAATAAATAAAAACTTAAATTCATGCAAAAACAGCACAAAATTATCTGTTGCAGCTTTTTTCCATAATTCCCCCAAACTGGCAGATGTGCTTCAATGGATGATGCGTTTCAACAAACTGATATACCCACACAATACCATACCACTTAGCAATCTAAAGGAATGAACTGTTGATTCATATAAACTGTGGAGCAAATGGCTACAACACTGTCATGAGAACACAAGTTCAGAGCACAAAAGAAACTTTCAACTAATGATCCCTTTATTACTTGATCAAAATAATGAGTCCAGAAGGGCAAATAATCTCCTTGTCGTTTATACAGCACAAAGAGTCCAAAAGAGCAGGGGAAGAAATTCCATCATGGCTGGTCCCTCGAGGTGTCCAAAAATTGCTCCGAGTCAAAGTGAATAGATGCCAGCTCCACACAGCCCACTTTGCGTTGGAAAAGAAAGACAAATCTAGGAGGTGGGAATAGTAGAAGGCTGGAGGATGGCCACTTAGTGTGTGTTCGTGACTTCTCCTGAGAAGAAAGTGGGGCTAGATGAGGTCTGGACACTGTGATTTCTCTAACAAGAACAAGTTGGATGAAGGTCAAGAGAATTATACTGAGTGATAAAATCCCATCTCAGAAGGTTATGTACTGTATGATTCCACTTAGAGAGCTTTCTTGAATTGACAAAATTATAGAAATGGAAGATAGAGTATTGATATTCAGGGTTAAAGAGGTGATGCAGCAAGACTCAAGTAAGCATGGCCATAGAAGTGCAGTATGTTGGATTATTGTGGTGATGGAAATGTTCTGCATTTTGACTACATTCATATCAATTTCCTGATTGTGATATTTTACCATGGTTTTCAAAAATCTCTTCTAAAGGAAACTGGATCCCCTCTGTATTATTTTTTACAATTGCATGTGAATCTACAATTATTTCAATATAAAAAGTTTAACTTAAACAAACCAGTTCCATTATCCTGTATTATTTTCACAGAGACAATGGTTTTAAGGGTTTTTACCTGAATTGAAACTAGAACTCTATTTTTAAAAAGTCTGGTAATTTTTGTTCTATTCTTCTCCGTGTCACTGCACGTTGATCCAGTGAGGTATTTTTTTCAGGTATCAGAGTTAAGAGGATTATTTTAAAAGTCATTAAGGGTACAAACTGGGTATTGAAACACCTACCTTCTCCAGGGGGCCAGATTTTGGAGCACTATGGTGAAGCTTTAATGGAAAGAATGAATCAATTGTAAATAGAATTAAGAAGAGACAACTGCTATTCTTCTCTTTTTTTATAGCTTCATTGACTATAATTGACATAAAATAAAGGGCACATTTTAAAGTGCAAAATTTGATGAGTTTTGACATATGTATACTCCTGAGAAGCTGTCAACACACTCAGAATAATGAACCCAGAAGTCAGAACGAGTAATATCATGTTTGCATTATCTCCTTTTGTCCCCCAGGTCACTGTTTGTCATGGCCCAATGGATACTTGTACATGCAGTGGCTTAAATCAGGAGGGGGACACTGAGAACCCACCTCTTTTAAGACATGCCATAAAGGAAAACATTTCCTCATCCAGCTGAACACCCAGTGCTAAGAAATGTCAAGGTAAAAACAGTTAGATCCTTAAATTCTTGGCACACCCGGCAAGATCAAGCGGGGACACTCGGGGCTAGTTAGATGCTTCCTGCAACAGGCTTTCTCTTGCCCGTATGTGTTTTTGGATGAACTTTAATTTTCATGTGAGTGTGAAAATGTGTTGGTCTCTCTGATCATTCTAACCAAAATAGCTGGGACCAAATTAGTTTAATTTGTTTTATATATCATCTATTCGATCACTATTAATAGGATTCCAAGAGCAGAATGAAACCCATCTGCAGTTTTGACATCAACCATCAACCATGCCCCATCCCCTGTAATACCAGGCTCAGCTAACTGTGAATAAGTCCTTGGGGTGGGATATGTAGGGTACGAAGGGACAACATCTCTTATTTCATGCTGCTAGGATATAGTTTAAGGCCATTTTAATATCCATTATGACCTACACAAGGGACTTTGAAGTGACTTGTTGATCTTTGTTGTTATTGCCAATAATAAAAGGGAGCTCTTTAGTAGATGAGATAAAAGTAAACTCTATCCCCAATGAGACAGTCCATGCCCCCTCTCCCCCATATAAAAAATATAACACTAAGGGGCATTGGTCACTCCAGTTATGCATTTGTTTTTAATTTAAACTAGAGTTGAATCACCATTACATGATTTGGTTAAGTCACATGAGCAGTAACATTGACTAAGCTTTATTATAATCTTAGTCACTGAACGTAACGTAACCCAATGCCACTTTGGTATCAAAAGAAGCATATGGTTTTGGATCAAATTGAAATAAAGTAATGCTGGTCCATGTGTTTGTAACTATTGTTGTCCTTAGGGGGAACAGATCAAGACTGATTATGTGCATGTAAGTTTTTCTGTTTTCATGCTACAAGGATGGGGATTTAAAACTCAATATTAGATCATGTAATTATTTTGCCAGACTGTGATACTGAATACAGAAGTCTAAGAAAGCATTAATTGTTCTTCCCTCCCTACACCTCCCAGGGTCTAAGGTGTCTCTTCTCCATGTATGGGGTTTTTTACTCTTACTCCATAGTCTGTGTTTCCCATAACCAAAGTCTTAACTTCAATTATCTCCTCCTCTCACCCAGACCTTTTGTTTAGGAGAATCAAATATAAGAAAGACAGGATAATTTTTTAATAAAATTTACAGAGACCTATTATATCTTCCCTCCGACCATTGCCTGTGTGGACCATTGTAGGTGAAGTCAGAGTTTTGTATATTCAGCCAAGTGGTGATTGTCTTTGTGACCCAGAACCTTGGCAATTTAAAAAGAGAATACACATGTCTGAAGATGAATTATTTGAATTCTTTAGGCCCTTTTTCATAAAGATAGCCACTCGGAAACTATCAGTGGGGTGTCCTTAGGGTAACAGTCAAGGAAAAGAAAGAGGAAGCTCATTATGGCTTAATCCTAAATTTTCAAAATAGGTCTATATAACTCCCGACTCCTTTCATCCCATCGTTAACCAGCAAGTGATCAAAAGGAATGGAATTCTTGCTGGGGATAATCACTTTCAGTGGCCAAATTGCCTTAGTAATGTGTGGAGACCAGGGATTGAGAGCAATAGGATAAAAAATCTTTTGGAGCTTATTTTTCCCATGATGATGCCAGCAGTCTTAGGGTTATGAGGGATGTGAAATGTTTCTCGAATGCCTTGACAATTGGCCCACTATTGAAAAATGATCACCATTGTCTGGCCATAGATGATCTGGAAAGCTGAAAACATGACGGAGTTTTGTTTCAAGGGCAAATACAGTCCCTGAGTCAGCTGATCAGACTGGAACAGCAGTGAGGCACTAATGATGGCCCTAAGTAAGGGTAAATACCCATGTGGTCAATTTGACAGAAGCAGACAGGGACAACTTCCCATGCAATGTGTCCTTTATAATCATGAGAAAGATGGACCAATTGTTGGCAGAAATTCCTAGTATGCAATAATAGCTTTTGCATCAGAATTATATAGCCTTTTTCTGTAGGTCTTGTCCATGATAGTGAAGTATCATCACGTCTGGTTCAGTGATGGACCCGGGCAATGATGGAAGTGATTGGGGGGTGCAGGTTTGATCAGAAACTTGATTTCAGTCAGTCTCATAAGATAATGGGCCATGACAGTGCGCAGCTACCTGAGTGACCCAGACTGTCCTATCGGCAGCTGTGATTTCCATAGTTCATGGCCCCAAGAGATGCGGCTTTAATATTCCCGTATGAATATAAAATTCCATTTGGAAGTCTTCCAAGTGGAAGACAAGATGGCTAGGTCATTGGCAACACTCCCAAAATTCAATACAATATGCCCTGCCTGGTCTTTAGGAGTATTATCTAAGGCAAGGGTGATGACGTTTGAGTCATTGAACTGACTGGTCTGAACCCAGTCATTCTTCCAGTTTCTTTTGCCCTCTGTGAGCTCCTTGGCTTATTCTACCTCTTACTTGCTGGTAGTTCTTTCTCTGGTCTTCGGAGTTTCCTCACATGCATACACAGCTGAAAGCTCTGAACTAAGCCTCTCCCTATCTCTCTGTTTCTTTTTTTCACTGGGCAGCTTTCTTTATTCTGGTATTATGTCCTGAAAATTTTAGCCTCTTTGAACCCTACCCTCTCCTCAACTCAGTGAGACTGTTGAGCTCTGTTTTAATTCCCAATCTCTCTGTACCAAGGCCTGGAAATTGTCTCCAGGCAGTAAGATATACAATCATAGACAACAACTGGCTTGCTTCCCTCAGTGGTCACTGCTCTATATTGCTGGTTATCAATGCCTAAAACTGTTGCTTCATACGTATTCCTGTTTAATAGTGTTTCAGAGTATAAACAGTAATCAGAGTATAGATCGAGTCCATTATACTCCATACCAGTCAAAAGTGGAAGCTGATTATTATCTTTCATAATTGGAGCAGTAAGAAGGGGCTTTTCCTTAGGCGATTTTTCTTCTAGGAGAAAAATAAGGGGCAGAGTGATATGATATTGCAAAGAAAGACAATATAGGACATATCCAGAAATGAAGAGTGTCCAAGGGCCTCATGTGTTCTTTGTTCTATCTTTAGGTGAATTCTAATCACCACAAGGGAATTTAGGCAAAGCAGTCTCAGCTGTAAACCAAAGCGAACTGTCCAAGCCTTTCCATGGGGTGCAGAGTTTTGCCAACGCCATCGCAGAAAGTGCTTGTGATTATAAGCTTCTTGACCACCTCCCTGTCCTGCTCCTCACACACTCTGTTTGGCAAGCACACTCTTTGCAGTGAGCCTGATTAATTATATTATGAGCAGTGAGCAGTCTCAGCATCATAGCAGCAGTTTGATGGGCCAAGGCTGAAGATAAATGAGTAGGGAATATATCCAATTTGTTCATTGGATTTTCCCATTTAATTTTCTGCCAAGATCCTTTACAGGGCAAAAGCAAGACCTAACTGGACATTCATAACTTATTAATCTTCTGGTACCAACCAGTGGCTCTTTTCTCTGTTTCTCTCTCTCTCTCTCTCTCTCTCTCTCTCTCTCTCATCTAAAGGAAGATCAGTTCTTGTCATCTGTGAAAAATCCTTTTTTCCTTTTGGGAACTCTGTACCCAAACAGAACTCTGAAACAAATGTTTTGCTAGCCTTTCAAACAATGAAAGTACCTTGGCTAGTTTTGTTTGTTTTGTTGTTGTATTCTCAGAAATTCCCTATATTTCACTCACCTTTTGATCAGTTTTCAGTTTTCATAACTATAGTGGAAAGTCTGTGACAGACCATTTTCTTTTTTTAAGCTCTAAATGTAAGTAGGTTAAGAGAGAAAGGAAAGGACATTAGTGGCTATTTCAGTGCCTTTTTGCTCTGAATTTGGGATTGTGTATAGAGAATCTCATTCAATGAGTTTATGACAGAGAGTTAAATTCTGAATTAACAGGTGAAGAAACAGCCTCAGAAGGACCAATTTGTGCCTAGGTTACATTCAGTTCTCCAAATTCACAACCCTTCCCTTATATTCTTCTCTTTTCTAAGTCTATTTTGAAAAAACAAGCAAAGATTGTACTGTTTTCTTTTATTTGTATCACTTTTAATTTAAATGGGAATCCATTCTTGTTATAATAATTATAAGCAATTTAAAAATATGAATTTCTTATTCAAATTATCCCCCATTATACTCCATGCAAATCTCATCCTACTTCTCTGAGTAACCAAAGTAATAATTTTGAGTTTAGTGTTCTTTATGTATAAATATATTCAAATACATAGATATGCAATTTGATGGTTGCAGTATGGGATTATATTGTGCATTATGTTCTACATTTTTTTTAATTTAAAAGAAGTTTTGAAATATCCTCTACATCAAAACATAATATTCTGATTTTTCAAATTGCTACATAGTATCCTAATGTATGACGTAGCTTAATTTGTTTAATCATTCCTCTATTGATAGAGTAGAATATTTATATTCTTCAATATTACAAATAACACTGCAGCCAACATCCAAATACATACATCATTTTACATGTGCAAATGTATTATTCATTTTTCCTTCTTTTTGGCTCTTTTCCGTTTCAATTTAAAAGACTGTAATTTCATTAGCAAATGTACCATCCAGTAGCTCTGCCAGCTTTACCTCCATCTTGGTAAGGAGGCTAAATGATGCTTTATGCTGCTTTATGATGACTGATATTGCCAGCCAGATATCAAATTCCTGATTAATGGCCATTCAGCTCTTAGGAGTATTGGATGTTTCAGAGCTCATGTTGTCAGAGCAGGTTTATAGAATTATAGAAATAAGAGATCAGAATGACCTATCAGGTCATCTGTTCTATACACCTGCTAGCACAAAATTGTTCCTTTCAATATACATATTAATGGGTGAACTGAAATATATTTTTTATTCCATTTTTCCTTTTGAACACCAAAAGGAAGAGGCTTCAGTGAGAAAAGGGATATATCCAAATAAATGATTCCAGAGTCATGTAAATGGTGGAAATTTCATCTTATTCAATCCCAACAGAATCATTTCATCAATGTTATTTTATCTAATTCAAAATAAATTCTAAATAAATATATCTTTTACCAATCTCAGGACAGTATTCCATTATTTGACTCATTACTAACAGGAAAAATTTCACCTCCCAAGTAATGGTACAAATATCCTTGGATCTTCGTAATGAAATATTGGATAACTGAAAGAAACCACCATATTCTGATTTCATAAAATAATAGCTTAAATAGCTAACATTAAGAAGAATGCTGTCTAGAAAGAGATTTGTGCCTCTCCTATACAGAAATATACAATTTGATGATATACAGATTGTTATATAAATTGAAGCAGTAAATACTCAGTTCCTAATACAATTCCTGACAGAAACTTAACAAATGTTGCTTCTTTCCTGCCCCATTTTTTCTCCCTATTTATAGCCTGAATCCATGTTCAAGTCCCTCCATTTTAATTCCTTCTTAGGTATCTATTCATGTATTAAACATTCATTGAATTCTAACCTTGTTCCACACACTGTACTAGGTAATACTGATACCATGAATAGACTGGGGGTGGGGTAGGGGGTTACTGACTATACTGCCTTTTTTGGACATTGTAATATATCTAGTTAGGAATTCAGATATTAATCAAGGAATCACACAAATGAATTACAAATTCCAAGTATGTTAGGTGAAAAGACATGTACTATGTACTATGAGAATCCAGGGAAATTAGGTCTAATCTGCACAGTCAGGACAATATTCGCAACATGCAGAGGAGAGGCCAGAGTATTCCATGCAGAAGGAAAATCATGAGCAGTGGCTTTGTGCTGGGACATGCATGAACTGACTGGTGGGTAGAAAGTAAGGGGGTAATAGATCAGATGTGAATAATGAGGTACACAAGAGCAGGCCATGGCATAGAAACCATCTGGACAGGGACAAGAATGGGTTATAGAACGCAGTGCAGTATACTGTACCAGATTCCATGAAAATTTAGTGAAACAAATAAAGTGGGTGAGGTATTTCTACAGAAATTTGCATCTCCAATCCAGAAGGCTTATGTTCAAAGCTATAACAGCTCCTTTCAGCTTTAATTCATTTGTCAAAGAACCCAAACTTGAAAATTATACCTAATTTTAAGAAATCTCATTTTAAAATACAATCTATCAGCTAATAATAAACTATTATTCAAGGGTTTTCTAAAAGCGGGTATCATAGGAAAAGTGATATTTTGAGGTATAATCTCTTTTTCCACTCCCTTTGCAAGATCATAAAGTAGTTAACACTTCTCAGCCTCAGTTAATGATAGAGATTGATGGTAGAGATGGAAGAAATTCCTGGGAAAGCTAATCTGTGATCTTTAGGAAATGGAAAGGAAATATTCAGTTGCCCTTCCTGTACCCTGCATCTATTTACCTTCCCCTCTTATCCATTAACAAATACCTGTGAATTCAAGTTTCTTGGTGGATAAGATTAAAATATTGGCTTAATATATGACAATGGAGACAGTGTATGTTTTGCATGAAAATAAAGAATGGAGCATTATGTAAAAAAAAATAAAAAACTTTCATTCTTGGTTGTGTTCCAGGTGAAATAACTGTATCTTGAGTGATTACTTATACCTGTATATCTCCTTATGTTCTTCAGCCTCTTTCAGGGCAAGATCTTTCATATTCATATTTGTGGTTTCAGGACTTAATAGGATGGCTAATCAACCAACATCTTCACATGAAGATTTGATGAATAAATGAATTAATGAATCACAAATTGTTGATTCTCTAAACAGAATCATTACTTTATATCATTATCACTAACCTATGATTCTTCATAGATTTTAAACAAGCTTAAGAAATTAATTTATATAATTGAACTCTCATTTTACAAGTAAGGGAATGGAAACCTAGAAAGATACAAACCAGACTGGCCTTCTAGTCAAATAATCAATTTAATATGTTAAATTTGAGAAAATTAAGTGAAGTTTAGAAAGTCAAGATGAAAGTAATTGATATGATACACCCATTGAATAACTCAGTGACTTCAACAAAACATGCATAGTTATTATGGCGTTACTGAAATGCATTCCAATGCTACTCGCCCTTAATCAGATGTTAGCATTTTATGTTCCTAGTAATGGATGGTCAATCCCGTGGAGCTCTCTTTACTTTCCCTAGCATGCTCTGGTTTTGTTGGCCTTTAGTTTCATTCTCTGGTTTCATCACAAGATGGTGCCAGTGTGTCTCTGTCACCACAGAGTAAGAATTAACAGATAATCTGCATGTGCTTGCAGTGGAGGTTGGAGCCAACTCTAGTGAATTCCAAGGAGCGTCACATTTTCCTCTTTTTCTGGAATTCCAGTATCTTTTCTCAAGCAATTGGCAAATATTTCTGTAGAAGTTGTCTTCAAAATTCATATATGTTTGTATCTAACAGAGTTCTATGTCTTCATATAACTCATATATGACTTCCACTAATTTCAGTGAGCTTCAACAACCTATGGGAAGACACACACAATATGCACACACATTTAGGGTGATGGTCATTTTAAATTATTACAGCACATATATAGAAACTTTTTTTTTACCAGTTACTAATGTTTATGAATCTCAATTCATAAACCCATCTCTTAATTTCCACAGACTGTAGAAAATTTGATGCCAATTATGCTTCTAGTTTTCTTCTCCCATTTTGAAGTTCTATAATATTAAACCACATTAAATATCAAGGAGTTCTAACTGGCCACTGAGCATATGTTTTCTTTGAGAATTCCACTTTTCCAGAGTGCAGAGTTCCTTCAAGTTTAATTACCCATTACTTCTCTTTGTTCCTAGGGTGTAGTGATGGAGAGTCTTAGGAATTCTGAGACAGATGACAGAACCCACCTTCAAAGCATGCACACAAACACATACACACTCACACACACACATATACACTTCTACCAGCCTAGCAGGATCTGCTTTCATTCTAGAGATAGTCCTGTCCTCAAACCTATTCTCAATGGATTTAGACGATTGGAAATCCAAGCCAAGAAATCCAAACACAAACCTCACTATAGGAAAGTACATTGTGACTACCTAATTAAAGAACTGCAGGACAACTCTGCAAGTAAAATCATTACCTTTTACCCCATGTGGGACATGACATCCAGGGGTGAAAGTCTCCCTGGCAACATAAGAGATGACTCCGAAGGCTGAGACTGGCCCTGGCACTGTGGGATTGACAATGCCATCCTGACCAAAAGGGGGAAAGAATTCTAATGAGGTATCAATGACTGAGAGAGTTCAAATAGAGTTGAGAGGCTACTCTGGAGGCTACTCTCACACAAGCTTCTGCTAGCTTTTGCTATTTATCATGGGTTGCCAAGTCAAAACCAAAACCATTCCTGCCAATCCGAAATAACACCTAGGGCTCCATCTGACATTCTATAAAGATTCCATGTACTATGCCAGATGGGTTCCTAGACCATATAAGTCCTGAAATACAGAGGGGTCCAGCCTCTTAAGAACATTAACAAGTTCTATCCTCCTATCCCATATTATTGACACCCCTTTCTAAATGAAAAAGTTAGAATAGGCATAGCCCAAATACCCCTAAAGACTGGGAAAAAGATCAAGGAGGAGGTAGAGTTATAACAGAGAAGATAGGATTTAACAAACGAGTATGCCTGCTGAATCATTATATTGATATTTTATTCTCCAGCATCTTGAGCAGATAGAAGGAAAAACCTAAAATTGTGGAATTGTAACCCATACCAAATTCTGAAATCTGTTCTATAACTAATTGTTGCAGTGTGCTTTGAAATGTATTGCTTTTTTATATATATATGTTATTTTTCACAATCTAAACAACAAATTAAAAAATAAATAAATTGAATTAAAATCAAATAAATAAAAAAGGGCAGGAAAGGACAGAAAATGGAAAAATAAAACAGAAAATACAAGGATAAAACACAAATTTATCTCAGAAAATGATTTTGTTAAATAGGCATAGAGATTTGTTCAGTGGCTGCAGATACCATACTGCTTGCTTTTATTTTTATTGGTTGTATTTATTATTATATGCAGGAAACTTTTCCAGGTTATGGCAAAACAACAAACAAATGGGACCAATATCAGCAAATGAGATTGCTCACTAACTAGCAGAAGGCCCTAAATCAATATATCAGTTAATTAATTTATGATCAATGAACTGATTATATAATGCGTTGATCCCCAAAGTATTTTTAGTGCGCTTAAATTATTATTGCAGTGGAATATGCATGCTTTCCCACTATTAATCTGACTGTTCTAGGGTTTTTTTTTTTTTGGTTGGTCTGTCATGAGTCTGCATCTTGAGTCAGATTTGGATGTGTTTAGAGGCCACAAAATTTTTTACAATATGTCTTCAGTTTCAATATTCTCACTTACGTATATATTGTCTTAAAATGCTATTTGTTATTTCCTCCATCATTTATTAATATAATAGACCATTTTCAAATGAGTCCCTTCTAGATAACTCCATGCAAAAGTGCTGCTTGCTGGTAATCTTGATTAACTCAAGGAGCAGTAATGAATGAATATATTTATGAAAGATTTGTTGACAGATTCCAACAATGCTTACCTCCAAACTGTGTGTGTGTGTGTTTTAATGAATTTGACCTATCAGAAAAAAAAGCAAATCAAAAAAGAAAAAAAAAACAAAACCTTTTTCCAGGAGACCTCAGGGTTCATTGAGTTAAAAGTTTAATCATTGAAATATTTTTAAATGTCAAATATCAGCAACCAAGTCACCTTCTTCCCCACAGCATGCCAACTTAAGGGGAAAAAATGGTTCATGAATCATACCCTGAAGGTGAACAATGAAATGCCTAATACACTCACAGTCCCTGTAATTAGGTTGCTTCATTGAGCAAAAGGAAATACATTTATATATTTTTTCTCTTAGTCTGTAGTTTCTAGCTGATGTGCATATTTGCTCCACAGTCAGACCTTTTTCCTTCCCTGTCTCTTATGCCTCAACCTCTCAATAAGGTGTATTCCTTTCTTTTTCAGGGTTTCAGACTCTGTGCATTGCATAGTTTTTTTCCCTATTTTTCAGCATGCTCTACTTTCTCAACCTATATCCCATCTCAGCTTAGGTTGTGTCCCTAATATCCTTTTCTTCCCCAAAGCATTAAATAATTGAGTTTGTTTTACACACGTTTGTCTTCTCTCTTGCCACTGCCTTCTATTTTACATTTAATACTTGTTTCATTAACATCGATGTCCATCTTTAAAAGAATCTTTTAGTATTATACCAAGCTGAGGGAGGAAAATGAGATGTCTTATCTTTTATTCAAGCATTCATCTGTTCTTTTTTTCATGAAGCATTCATTTAACGCCAACTGTGAGTGAGGTCTTGTACACAAAGAAATAAAGAAAGTCGTGAGACTTATTCCCTGTGCTCCAAGAACTGATAGAAGCTGAATAAACTCAATCTTAGATTGGGGAATGTTTTAAAGGTCACCTAGGGACCAAAACTGAAAGAATCAGAATCTGAAAGCAAGAAAACCCAGGGGAGAAGGATAAGCAGATGCAGCATTATGCCTCCCCATGTAACAGAGGAACCCCGGGTGCCATCGGCCGTTCTTCAGAAAAGGTTTAAACAGCTCACTGAAATCAAGCTGAGGCATCACAGCAGAAGGTGGATTCGATCCCTATGAATGTGTTTGCTCTCATGAACATGTGATGAGAAGGCTGACTGATGGATGAGTTGAACCAGATTACATTTTTTGAAAATTATTCTGAGTAGAACAATTTTCACCAAACCAAACAGGCCCTTGATATATTCTGTGTTTACATATGATTTTGAGGTTGAGGCAGTCCCAGTCCTACTGCACAGACACAGAATGTCTTCAGGAATCACCAGGACCTTCTGGTATAATGGCATCAGTATTGCAATGATTTTGATGGCTTGGATGGTTACTGCAGTGATCTTGGCATAGAGATCTTGTTCTTACTGAGACCTCCTAATCCAAGAGGATCCAACCTACCTGGAAAGTCAACCAGTCCTTGTAATGGACAAATCCACTAGCCCCCTCTGTGGACTAACTTTGTGATATGGGAAGTGAAAATAGTTAAACACCTTGCACAACCAAATGAACGAAGACATCCACTGCACTCAGTCCCATCATAACTGCTTTTTTTT
>PVIY010008480.1:0-57967 GCA_004026745.1 Myrmecophaga tridactyla
AAAGATAAATAGGTAGAAGAAAGTACTGCATTTATACTAATAACAGCAAATATTAATGGATTCAACTCCTCAATCAAAAGACACACACTGGCAGAATGGATTAAAAAACAGGACCCATCTATGTGCTGCCTACAGGAGACTCATTTTAGACCCAAGGACAAAAATAAGTTGAAAGTGAAAGGTTGGGAAAAGATATTTCATGCAAAGAACAATCAGAAGAGAGCAGGAGTAGTTATACTAATATCCGACAAATTAGACTTCAAATGTAAAACAATTTAAAAAGACAAAGAAGGACACCATGTATTAATAAAAGGAACAATTCAACAAAGAAGACATAATGATAAATATTTATGCACTGAAGCAGAGTGCTCCAAAATACATGAGCAAACACTGACAACACTGAAGGGAGAAATAGACACCTCTACCAAAATAGTTGGAGACTTCAGCTGCCCACTCTTATCAATGGATAGAACATCTAGATAAAGAATCAATAAAGAAACTAAGAATTTGAATAATATGATAAATGAACCAGCCTTAATAGACATTTATAGAACATTATACCCCACAACAGCAGCATATGCATTTTTCTCAAGTGCTCATGGATCATTCCCGAGGATAAACCATATGCTGGGTCACAAAACAAATCTCAACAAATTCAAAAAGATTGAAATTATACAGGACACTTTCTTGGATCACAATGGAATGAAGTGGGAATTCAATAACAAGCAGAAGGCCAGGAAATTCACAATATATGGAGTCTAAAGAACACACTCTTAAACAACCAGAAGGTCAGGGAAGAATTTACAAGAGAAATCAGTAACTATCATGAGGCAAATGAAAATGAAAACACAGCATATCAAAATTTATGGGGGCAGGCCATGGTGGCTAAGCAGGCAGAGTTCTCACCTGCCGTGCCAGAGACCCGTGTTCGATTGCCAGTGCCTGCCCATGCAAAAAAAAATATATATATATATGCATATGGGATGCAGCAAGGGCAGCGCTGAGAGGGAAATTTACCACCTTAAGTGGTTATATTAAAAAAAGAAGAAAGAGCAAAAATCAAAGAATTAATTGTTCACCTGGAAGAACTAGAGAAAGAACAGCAAACTAACCCCAAAGCAAACAAAGGGAAAGAAATAACGAAGATTAGAGCAGAAATAAATGAAATTGAGAAAATCAACAAAACCAGAACTAGACTTTTGAATAAATAGATAAAGTTGATGGACTCTTAATGAGGTTGACAACAAAGAGAGAGAGAGATGCAAATAAATAAAATCAGAAATGGTAGAAGAGACATAACCATTGACCCTACAGAATAAAGGAGGCAATGAGAGAATACTATAAGCAACAATATGCTAATAAATTAGAAAACATGATGAAATGGAAAATTTCCTAGAAAGGCATGAACAACCAATATTGACTCTAGAAGAAAAAGATGACCTCAACAAACCAGTCACAAGTAAAGGGATTGAATCTGTCATTAAGCAGCTCCCCAAAGGGCAGGCCATGGTGGCTCAGCAGGCAGAGTTCTCGCCTGCATGCCAGAGACCCAGGTTTGATTCCTGGGGCCTGCCCATGTGGAAAAAAAAGGCCCCCCAAAAAAGAAAAGTCCAAGACCAAATGGCTTCACATATGAATTCTACCAAGCATTCAAGAAAGAATTAGTACCAATCCTGCTCAAACACTTCAAAGAAATTGAAGTGGAGGGAAAACTACCTAACTCATTGCATGAAGTCAATGTCACCCTAATACCAAAGCAAAATAAAGATACTACAAGAAAAGAAAATTACAGATCAATCTCTTTAATGGATATAGATACAAAAATCCTTGAAAAAAATACTTGCAAATCGAATCAGCAGCACATTAAAAAAATTATGCACCATGACCAAGTGGATTTATTCCAGGTATGCAAGGATGCTTCAACATTAGAAAATCAATTAATGTAATACACCATATCAACAAATCAAAGCAGGAAAACCTCATGATCATTGAGATTGATGCAGAAAAAGCATTTGACAAAATTCAACATCTTTTCTTACTGAGAACACTTCAAAGGAAAGGAATAGAAGAGAACTTCCAAACGTGATAAACGGAATATATGAAAATCCACGGCTAACATCATCTTCAATGTGGAAAGACTGAAAGCTTTCCCTCTAAGATCAGGAACAAGACAAGGATGCCCACTGTCACCATTGTTATTCAACATGGTGCTGAAAGTTCTAGCCAGAGCAATTAGATAAGAAAAAGAAATAAAGGCATCCAAACTGGAAAAGAAGAAGCAAAACTCTCACCGTTTGCAGATGATTTAATTCTACATGTCAAAAATCCCGAAAATTCTACAACAGAGCTACTAGAGCTAATAAATGAGTACAGCAGAGTGACAGGGTACAAGATCAACACCCCAAAATTAGCAGTGTTTCTGTACACTAGGGATGAATAAGCTGTGGAGGAAATCAAGAAAACAAATTCCATTTACACTGGCAAGCAAAAGAATCAAATATTTAGGAATAAATTTAACTAAGAATTCGAAAGACCTATACACAGAAATTGTTCAAAGAAATCATGGGAGACCTAAATCAATGGAAGAGCATACTGTGTTATGGACTGGAAGACTAAATATAGTTAAGATGTCAATTCTACCCAAATTATTTATAGATCAATACAATACAAAATAAAATCCCAACAACGTGCTTTGAAGAAATAGAAAAGTCAATAACCAAATTTATTTGGAAAGGCAGGTGCCCCAAATAGCTAAAAATATCTTGAAAAAGAGAAATGAAGTGGAAGGTCTTATACTACCTGATTTTTTATTATTTATTTAGTTATTTGTTTATTTATTGCATGAGCAGGCACCGGGAGCCAAACTTGGGCCTCTGGCCTTGATTTTAAAGCATATTAATAAGCTACAGTGGTCAAAACGTCATGGCACTGGCATAAAGATAGATATACTGACCAGTGGAATTGAATTGAGTGTTCAGAAATAGACTCTCTCATCTATGGACAATTGGTCTTTGATAAGGCAGTCAAGCCAACCCAGTAGGAAGGACAGGACAGCCTCTTCAATAAATGGTGCTTATAGAACTGGGTATCCACATGCAAATGAACGAAAGAGGACCCATATCTCACACCATATACAAAAAGTAATTCAAAATGGTCAAGGACCTAAACATTATAGCTGAGACCATACAACTTTTAGAAGAAAATGCAGGGACATGTCATAAATCTTGATATTTCCTGGGCCTTACACCCAAAGCACCGGTATTGAAAAAAAAAAATAGGTAAATGGGAATTCCTCAAAATTAAACACTTTGTGCTTCAAAGAACTTTGTCAGGAAAGTAAAAAGGCACCTACACAGTGAGAGACAAAATTTGGAAACCACATATCAGATAAGGGTTTAATATCCAGAATAGATAAAGAGATTCTTCACCTCAACAATAAAAAGACAAACAACCAATTAAAAAATGGGCAAAAGACATGGACAGATATGTCTCAGAAGAGGAAATACAAATGGATAAAAGGCACATGAAAAGATGCTCAACTTCTCTGGCTATTAGGGAAACGCAAATTAAAACCACAACAAGATATCATCTCACACCCACTAGAATGGCCATTATCAATAAAACAGAAAATGACAAGTGCTGGAGAGGATGTGGAGAAAGAGGCACACTTATCCACTGTTGGTGGGAATGTCAAATGGTACAACCGCTGTGGAAGGCAGTTTGGCATTTCCTCCGGAAGCTAAGTATGCAATTGCCATATGATCCAGCAATCCCATTACTAGGTGTATATTCAGAGGAACTGCAGGCAAGGACACAAACAAACATTTGCACACTGATGTTTATAGTGCATTATTTATGATTGCCAAGAGATGGAAACGGCATAAATGTGCATCAACAGATGAGTGGCTAAAATTTATTCTGTCTTACAGCTGCAATATTATGCAGATGCAAGACAGAATAAATTCATGAAGCATATAGCAACATGGATGAACCTTGAGGACACTATGCTGAGTGAAATTAGCCAGAAATAAAAGGATAAATACTTTATGGTCTCACTAATATGCACTAACAGTAATGAGTGAACTTTGAGAGCTGAAGTTAAGAACATAGGTTATCAGGAGATAGAAATAGGGTAGAGGTTGGGCATTTGGTGCTGAAGAAATACAGATTGTGCAACAGGACTGATAGTAAAAATTCAGAAATGGATAGCACAATACTACCTGATTTTAGCATAATAACATAAGTTCACTGAATGAAGTTGAAAGTGAGTATGATTGAGGGAGAAGGGCTGGGGGCACATATGAAACTGGAAGGAAAGGAAAAGGATAAAGACTGAGACTGTATAACTTAGGAATGCCTACAGTGGATGATGATGTGATTAAATTAAAATTAAAAACATTTTTCATGAGGGAGAACAAATGAATGTCAACATTACAAGGTATTGAAAATGGGTGATATACCGGAAAAAGTACAATCAATGCAAACTAAGGTCTATAGTCAACAGTAACACTGTAATAAGCTTCCACTGATTGTAACAAATGCATTATGCAAAAACTAAATGTCAAGAGGTAGGCGGCATGGGCGAGGGGTGTGGAAGGAAAATATCTTCATATAGATTATGTTGGCGAAGGCATGTGTATATACGTAGGTTGGATTGTATGAGATGTGGATAAAACTGATTAAAAATGAGCAGAGAGAAACAAGTCCTAGAGAAAATGTGGAGAAAGAGATGTGCCTACTCACTGTTGGTAGGGAAATGAGAGGTGCAGCCCCTTGGAGAGCAGTGTGGGGGGTCCACAGGAGGCTGGGGGTGGGGCTGCCATATGATCCTGAAACCCCATTGCTCAGTGTATACCTGGAGGAACTGAGTGTGGGGACACGAATGGACATTTGCCCACTGGTGTTTATGGTGGCAGTGTTCATGATCCACAATGAATGGAGGTGACCTAAGCGTACAACAACTGAGGAATGGAAGGGGGAACTGTGGTGTATACACACAATGGACTACTGAGAGGCTGCAAGAAGGAATGGAGTTGTGAGGCATGCCACTAGGTGAATGAACCTTGAGGACTTTACGTTGAATGAAATGTCAGAAACAAAAAGACAAATATTAGTATGCCTCACTCATATAGACTAACCATAATATAAAAACTCAGTGAACTGAACTTGAGAGCATGGGTTATCAGGTTGGGGCCTATTGTAAAGAGTTCTAGATTGTAAGCTCTTACTGCAGTCACATATATTCAGGAGTTGTAACTGTTATTTCTAAATTCTGAGATACTGAGCTGTTTGTATATAACCTGATCATTCTCAGAAACCTCAGGTTTGTGTGACACCTGAGACTCAGAGTTAGAGCTCTGAAGCTATGAAGGTCAGCAGGACCCCATATAGGAACTGTCTAGAACATTGAAAAATGGATCAGATTTCAACTAGAGATATGAGTGAAGCTGATTTGGATAGGACTGCAGTGTATCAGAATACAGGGTAATGGATGATGTATCCAATATTTTAAAACTTCAACCTCTGTCTGAGACCAAAGGGAGAGATGTTTATTTGGTGCAAAATATATTTTTTGGATAGTGTAATTACTTAATTTAACTTGTATGGTCAGTTTAGTTGAACACCATAAGTACATGGAATCTTAAATAGGGCATGAGATCTTGTTGGTTTGTACAGGTTAGTGTGATGCCCCATATATCCCAATGTAATTTGGGCAGTGAATAAAGAAGCATTTGCAGAGTCCCCTTGAGGGACTAAGGAGAGAGGAGATAATATTCAACTTTCCCATCTGGAGAATTTCTGATGTTCTCACAAGCAGTGGAGACAACCAGATCAATAGCCTGAGCTCTTGGTCTTGGGATTCACCCTTATGAAAGGCAGGCTGAGCCAATGTAAAATTGTGCTTAAGAGCTTGCCCCAGCGACCTTCTTTTGTTGCTCAGGTGTTGCCTCTCTAAGCCAACTCAGCAGGTGAACTCACTGCCTTCCTGGCTATGTGGGACATGAGATTAGGGGTATAAATCTCCCTGGCAACATGGGACAGAACTACTGGGATTCACTGGGACCCAGCATCACAAGATTGAGAAAGCCTTCTTGACCAAAAGGGGGAAGAGAGAAATTAGACAAAATAAAGTTTCAGTGACTGGAAGATTTCGAACACAGTTGAGAAGTTATCCTGGAGTTATTGGGCAAGGTCCAATACGGCACCCCAGAAGATTAGCAAACTGGGGAGTAAAAAAGATATTTAAAGAAATATTGTCTAAAAACTTCTCCAAAAGAAAATCTTGAAAATATCTAATGCAAAATGACACTTTAAGTATAAGAACAGTGGCTTGTGCTCCCAGTTGCTCATCAGGAACCACAGACCCACAGAGGACAGAAGACAGGGGAGTGACATCTTTCAAGTGCTGAAAAAGCAAAATCACCTGACAACTAAGAATTTCACATCCAGTGAAAATAATCCTTCAGAAATGAAAGCAAAATGTACATGTTTTCAGATGAAAGGAAACTAAAGAAATGTGTCACTACCCACACTAGAAGACATAGGGACGGAAGTGCTTCGGGTTGAAGGGAAATGACACCAGAGAGAAATCTGGATCTTTAAAAACAAGTCCATTGGACATGGTAAATATCCAGGTAAACACATAGGAGCATTTTCCCTCTAAATTCCTGTAAAATATTTGACTGTTTAAAGATAAAGAGGGAAATTTCATAATTATAAAAGAGTCAATTCATCAGGGAGGCATATGATCCTGAATGTACAGGAACTTAAAATGATGTATTTGATCAAATACTTTAAAGCCATTTAAGAATGAAAGGAAGGAAAAGCTACAACTTTTAATTGACTGCAGTTGAAATATCCTATTTCTGCAAATTTTACAAAAGCATATAAACCTGTGAATGCATTGACACAGCTTCTCTTAGAGCCTTGGAAGGGCCCTGTGTAGGTGAAGTATCATGAAGCTTAAATTTCATCAATGTCATAATAAATTCATCTCTTCCCAGACCGCACTTGGGAAGGGGCTCAGGAGGACCTTCTTAGGAGCTGGCCTGACATGGCCATCACTTCCACCTGTGTCACTGCACTGAGCTAAGGCTCTCTTGTGTCACTGGGGCCAGCAGAGACCTGCCCCAGGCAGTGTGAGTCTGCAGAAAGGGAAACAGAAGAAAGCGCTAACCAGTCCTACGCCCTATCAGTGGTGGCTGGCCCGCTTCTGCCCAGCCCTTAGAGCCAGTCACCTTCTACCACCCGAGTTTCTCTTTCCGTGTTATATTCTTGAGTCCCCAGTTCCCCCTTCACTTCCTAACATGTTTCACAATTGGGTGTGTTTTGCCATATTTTCCAGAACAAGAAAAAGTTTTACTTTTCAGTGCTTATTTTGTAATCAGTCACAATATCAAATTACTATATTTGTTCTAATTATTTCTCAGAATTTAGAATCATTGTTTGACTTTCTTACCTTCTGTGATTTAGTACTACAGGAAAGTCTGATAATCTAATTTATTTTCATCTGAAAGTAATTTATTTTATATACCAAAGTGTTTATGGGTTTCCATATTCTTTAAGTTCAAAGTTTAATTTGAATTGTCAAAACTTCAACAGTGCATTCTTAAGTGTGTCTCATTTTCCCAAATAGTATGTATCCTTTTGATTAGAAGTTTCAAATCTTTTTTCAGGAGCATTATTGCTGTTCTGTCCTGGTAAAATATGCTTCTCGGGATTTATCCTTTATGTCTTTTGTTGGTCGACATAATCTTCCTTATCCTTTTCCTGTGAACAGTGGACAGATTTCTTGTCTTATAATTCTCACTTGCATTTGTTCTGAGTCTTAAAAATAATCCCTTTGTTTTGAAGATCTTGTTATACATCCATTGGTCTTCCTTCCTTCTTTCTTGTTTTTTCTTTCCTTCCTTCCTTCCTTGCTTTTTTCCTTCCTTCCTTCTTCTCAACCACAGAAACAAGACAATGTTTGTTCAATATTAGAGTTGAGATAGATTTTATCAGTTTATGGAGGTTACTGTTCAAATATTTTAGTCCCACACTAATTGAGGAACATTGAAAGTTTATATTTTCTTTAGTCTAATCTAATTAAACTGAGGTTCTCATTTTCTGTCAAGCACAGGGGGAAAATAAGATCAGAGCTAGCCACAGGGCAGGTAAGTTAGCTGCTCTGAGAAACATTTCCTCGCACATATGAGTTGTGGCAAACTGAAGTTCATAACTGTTCTTATTTTCTGACTGAGCTGAATGCCCTCTTTGGGAGGGGACCGAAGCAAAGCTCCATTTCACCTGGTCCTCAGGCCACGTCAAGTGACACTGTGCTGAGACGCCCACGGTGAGCTGCCTCTTGTGTGCTGGGGATTTCCAGACCTGTCTGCACCTCAGTTCATCCTCGCTCCTAGCCCCAGTCCCAAAGTACTTTCTGAAGCTATATTTTGACTTTGTCGGTGATTGCGTTTACTTCCTTCTACTGTGTTTCTCTGCCACATATTTTCCAGATTGTATTTTCAAAATGGTCACATGCTCTTTCAGAACATGCCACAAAAGGACACGTAGTTACACAACTTGTATAGAATGTGGTAGAAGTGATGCTACATGACGTGATTCTAGGACACAAAAGGTTCCTGTTCTCTGTACAGGTACCTTGGCATCTGAGCCAATGGGTAAGAAGTTTGTTTCTCTGAAACTCTCATGCTGGAGAGACTTTTGGGGAGAGCCTCAACAGAGAGAGAAAAATGCCTAAGGAATCTTCCCAGCATCATTCTCTAGACATGGGAGTGAGCAAGTCTGCAGGTGATCCCACATTCCAGCCGTTGAGCTATTCCAGCAGATACCTAGTGGAGCAGAGACAAACTAATCCTACCGAACCTTGCCCGAATTGCAGCTCCATGGACAAAATAAATGCTGTTGTTTTAAGTCACTAAATTCAAGGATACTTAATTATACAGCAGCAGATAACTGGGATGCATATGTTAACTAGCATTCCTTTGTTATATATTACGAACATTTTTCAAACTGTCTGGCCATTCGTGTTATCCTTACCAGTTTCATGTTGATAAAGACAATTTTTCTTATTTCTATGCTTCTTTGATAATTTTATTAGGCTTGTGCCAGAAGAGAACACAAAAGTTTGGTCTCAAGTTGCCACTTTTAAGACAGGATAATGACTGAGATGGTATAACTTAGCGATGCCTACAGTGGACAATGATGGTGATTAAATGCAGAAATATAAGAATGTTTTTGTGTGAAGGAGAAAAGTGAACATCAATATTGCAAGTTGTTGAAAGTGGAATGGGATACAGGAAAAATACAATCAATGCAAACTAGTATCTATAGATAACAGTAACATTGTAATATGCTTCCGTTGAATGTAACAAAGCAGTATACCACAACTAAATATCAACAAAATGGGGAGAGGTATGGGATTCTTTGCAGAAGAAAAGGAAATGTTCTCATATAGATTGGGGTGGTGAAGGCATGGCTATGTGATTATACTGGAAACCATTAATGTTTTACTTAGGTTGGATTGCATGATGTGTGAATAAAACCGTTTAAAAATGAACAGAGAGATACATGTGTTGGAGAAAATGTGGAGAGACAGATGTACCTATTCACTGTTGGTAGGGAAGCTGAGTGGTGCAGCCCCTTGGAGGGCACTGTGGTGGCTCCACAGGAGGCTAGAGGTGGGGTTGCCACTCTATAGTTAGGTATATCCCTGCATGAACTGAGAGAGAGAGAGGGCATGAATGAACAATTGCACACTGGTGTTTATGGAGCAGTGATCATGATTTGCAATAGATGGAGGTGGTATGTGCTGGTTTGAAAGGATTATGGTCCCTAGAAAGCCATATTTTAATCCTAACCCATCTTGTGGAGACAGCCATTTCTTTTAAACCCTATTCAGCACTGTACATCAAAATTGATTAGATTATCTTCACAGAGGTGTGGCTCCGCCCATTCCGCATGGGTCTTGATTAGTTTACTGGGATCCTTTAAAAGAGGAAGCATTTTGGAGAAAGCTTCAGAATAATGAGATTCTGAGAGAGTAGAGCCATGGCAGGGTAACGAGAATGAGAAGAGCCAGAGCCTATGCAATCGGAGACCTTTGGAGATGAAGAAGGAAAATGCTCCTGGGGGAACTTCATGAAGCAAGAGGTCTAGAGAGAAAGCTGGTAGGCATCACCATATTGCTATGTGAGAGAGAAACCCTGAACTTCATCGGCCTTCTTGAACCAAGGTATCTTTCCCTAATGCCTTAGATTGGACATTTTTATCGACTTTTCTTGGCCTTAGAACTGTAAACTAGCAACTTACTAAATTCTCTCTTTAAAAAAGCCATTTTGTTTCAGGTATATCGTATTCCAGCAGCTGGCAAACTTGAACATGGCTTAAGGGTACATCAACTGAGGAATGGAAGAGAGAACTGTGGTGAATACATACAAGGGGCTGTTGAGCAGCTGCAAGAAGGAATGAAGTTCTGAGGCAGGCAACTAGGTGAATGAAACTTGAGGGCAGCATGTTGAGTGAAATAAGCCAGAAATGAAAAGACAAATATTATAACACCTCACTAATATGGGCTAAATGAAATGTGCAAACTCTGGGAATTGAAGCTGAGAGCACAGGTTATCAGGCGAAGGCCTATTGTAAAGGGTCCTAGATTGTAAGCTCTTACAGCACTCATCTCTATTCTGGAGTTGTAACTGTTATTTCTAAATTCTGAGTTGCTGAGCTCTTTGTGTTACCAGACGAAGACCATATATTCTTTTGCCCAACTTGCGCAATAACCAATTCCTGAGAAACCAGAGTTTCAAAGAGAAGGAGAATTTACTACTAGGTGTGTAGTAGGAGAGCAGATGGCCTAACGTCCAAAATCTGTCCCCCTGAACTGAAAGCATTCTCATAGTTTTGTTAGAGAAAAAGATGTACTCATTAGGATAATGAACACAGTGGCCAAAGATGATGTAATTAGAGGTGATCAATTATTGAACATGTGCCGATTGATTACATGCTTAGTCACAGAATGCATGTAAGAAAATGGCGGCCTTCATATGATGATGGGCATGATTTCTTGTATTATGATGAGGTCCAGGTGACTTGTAGGTTAAAGTCTAAGCTACTGTGCATGTCAGGGGGGCACATTTTGGTTAGATCCAGTCTCCGTTTTCAAGATAACTTTGGATTTGGGTTGGATTAACTCTGGGCTACCCAAGACCCTTCATTAATAAACATTAGTCTTCAATGATTAGAAGACTCTAAAGTTGAAAAACTGGATCACTAGATACAAATGAAGGTTAGTCACAAGGTTTTTACAATCATGGGGCAGAAGATAAGGGCTATACAATCATTATTAGAGACCAATTAGAGATGACAATTTAGAGATTTCAGGTATATACCTCTCTACTCCAATATACCTGAGAGCAAAAAGGAATCTCTATATAATGATTCAATAGTCAAAATCATCCCTCAAATCCTGATTTCTCCATTATAATTCTTCCCTCTCATTTGAGAATTTCTCTCAATCTTGAGGGATATTGGGGCCATGACTCTTCTAACTGCTTCAAGGCTGAAAAGGGAAATTGTCATTAAGGGGTAGAAGGATGAAATGATGAAACCAGTGTTCTCTGGTATTGGAACAATCTGGAGGTTTTAAGTCTTTGAAAGACAACTTAATATATAAAAATTTATTGGGCCCTGGATATCTTTCAGGGTTTCCAGGAATACTGTTGTTTGGGGTTTGCCATATTTGGGCAGTTCGCAATATCTGGCTGAATCTTGCATAAGAGTAACATCCAGAATGACCTCTTGATTCGATCTGAAATTTCTTAGACATTTGAAATTCTACTTCTTTTCCCCTTCTTGGTCAGATAATCCATGACACCAGGACCAGGCTCATCCTTGGGACTTATCCTCACAATACCAGGGCCAGTTATGCTTCACACCACCAGGGCCAGGCTTGTACCCCTGGAAGTCATGTCCCACATAGCAAAGATGGTCAGAGTTTGGCTTAGAGAGAGACCACATTTGAACAACAGCAAAGATTTCTTGGAGATGATTCTTAGGTACTAATCATAAGTAGGTTCAGTTTGCTATTACATAATAAGGGTAAGCCTTAAAATTGAGTCCTTGGCTTATTAAATTGGGAGCCCTTCTTGCTTAAGAAAATATCAGTAATTCTTCAGGTGATAAAGCTTAATAGATCTATTTTTTCTCAGTCCCTCAAGAGACTTTGCAAACACTCCTTCATTTTCTGCCCCAAATACTCTAAAATGCATCATGGTATAACACTAACTTGTACAGAATATTACAATTTCATTCCTTATTCTAGTTTCTATATTGAATAAAGCTGAATTGGCTTTTTTCACACATTTACCAGAGTTATGTTAATTAAGAGGTAAAATATAATTTATATATTTGTTCTGCCTTTTAAAAAAGTCAGATAGAACTCTGACCTATAGCTGACCACATATACTTTTAAAGAAGAATTAGAGCAAAGCAGGGCAACTGATAATTTGGCTGTTTTTCTGACATGTAGCTTTTTAAGAATAACTAAAACTATGACTAAGAATATCATACCATTATTCAACATCATACAGATTAGTATCAGAATATAACATGGATAGTGAGAACATTGTCAGATTTTTAGGAATGTTATACAACCTCTAAATATATGAATAATTATTTTACCTATACAAATTTAACCAGTAACTGGATAGAAAATCTCTTTTAACCACTGTAATACTTCCTGAACACCTCTTATGAAATAGGTTAAACCATTTTAGCTTCTTACTTATACAAGCTGGAAGAACAAATTATTTGTAACAGTATTTCCCTTACCAGTGAGAAGACTTGTTTTCTGAAATAAAAAATCATAATGCCAACATAAACATTAACAAGGATATTATTCTGATGTAAAATCTTTGTTTTCTAGACAGAGTACTCAGATGATTAAGAAAAAATTTTTTAAAACTTTTTGCTAAAAGCAGACTAACAATCTACATTATTTTAACAAGGAGAAAATGAAACTTTAGTTTTGCATGAATACCCAGTATGACACAAAAGCATTCTTTTCTTTTTTTGCAATTTATGATAAACAGACTTATTAAATTTTGATCAGTACTGACTATGACAGAATTCATTTTCATAAACTCCTTTTTTTTTTTACAATTCTCTATATTCATTCAGGGCTTATAGTCAAATGACTATAACAGAAAAAATTCATTTCCTCAGCCTTTCTACCATCTTCCATATCCATTCCACCTACAATTTTTTTTATCCAGACTATATAATCAGAAATAAATCTGATCATAAATTCACAAAACTGTTTGAGCCTACATACTTCCTTCCAATAGTAGTATTCATGAAGGGAGAAGAGACAAAGATTCTACAAAATAAATACATTGACTATCAAGTTCTGGAAAATATTCTGCAATTGTTTAATTTGTCCCAAGCCTAAATCCAGGAAAACTGGTTCTTATCTCACAAAAACCTTTCATTTTACTTACTGAAATTTGGTAATTAGATTTTATTCATTACTCCTATCCCAATGCTATTTGTATTTCAATACCAATCTGATTACTTCAGTTATCATTGCAAAGGTATTATTTGAAAAAAAATTAATAAACATAGCTTATTCTGTAATATTTTTTATGCTCACCACTTCTAATCCCCAGTAAAATAAAAAAAAAATCCAAACCACATCTCTCTTATCTTTCTGTGCCTGGTCCTCTCCTCATAATTGCTTTAGGCAGTTAGGCCTCAAAGCAGAGATAGTTTGCACAGACAGAATGAATCTTGGCTAGCTGAAAGTTTTAGGTGAGGACTGTGGAATTTTGAGAGTTCCTATGACTTTTATTTTATTAAAAGTTGTAACCAGGACAATTGGAGAAGGTCTTTGCTTTTTCCAGAGGCAACCCTTGGGCAGTTTTCTGCTGCCTTAGGGAAATTCCAGGGATAGTGTCTCTAGGTTTGTTTACAGTTATTATAAAACTTGCCATTCAGAGAGTTTTTTTCTCTCTTTTTACTCTTTTAATTCAGAAGTACCAATTTAAATAAAATTTATCCAAAACCACCAATTTATTTCTTAAGCAATTCCAATAGATCTTTTTAAATGTTTTTGTTACTTTATTGTTATCATCCAGAGGTATGAGAATATACATTGAACAGGCAGAAAGACACAAATAGAAAGTTACGTATACAGGAGACAGAAACATAGAAATGCATCTGAGAGGGACAACCAAGGGATTGAATATATTATCTCATCCCATTTCTACCTTTTTACAGAACAATTTTAACTGTAATATCTTTAACTGCAGCTGTAATGGTAGTATTTTCATTTTAAATCATTTTGAGGCCAGAGTATTACAGAAATAAACCTCCTTTTTTTAAGATTCATAACTAAAATCTTTTCAATATTCAGTATGGCCCAAAAGTTCCACTTTTAAAACAGTTTTCATAATCAGTAACCAATTAGGAACATTGGACTAATAAAAATGCAAGAACATACGAACTAACAGATTTAAACAGCCACTTAACACTTATTATATTTAAGTAACATGCCAATGAATAAGTAGACTGAACTTATAAGCAATTAAACAGGCATTAAATACTTAATCCACTATTTAACAGTCAAACAAGCATTAAACTTTTACTATAGCTAGGTAACACACTGGCTAGCACTTAAACAGGCATACTTAATTTTAGTAAATATCAATTAATAGTTGGATTCCTCATTTTCTAGGACTATACTCTACACTCACAAATTTAGGTCAGGGCCTCAAACCTCACACAGCATGGTACCCGGGAAACAGAAAGGTGTAGAGGTCAGGGCAAGGGGGAACATTCTGGAAGAACGACTCAGGCCTGGGTCATGGGACTTGAACTGCCATATTTACTCCCCGATCTACTTTTATTCTTTGTTTTGACCCATTCACCCAGCCAGATATCTGGATATGGAACTGGAAACAGTTTCTCTCTGAAGCTTTTTAAGGCACCAAAAGTCTCTGGAGTGCTGGTATAACAGAGAACCCAGCTGCTGAGCTTCTAGACTAAATCCAGTCCAGCAGCTGCGAAAGGCTTGGTTCCATGGCTTTCCTGCTCTGCTGGTGCTCCAGAGCCTTGGTCTTTTGTTCCCTTATGGTCACCAAATTGTTACTGGACAAAGCCATGGATTCTTTCGACCAACATGCTCAATAACCAATTTCTGAGATACCAGGGTTTCAAAGAGAGAAAGAATTTATTACCAGGTGTGTAGTAAAGGAGCAGATTGCCTATTGGCCCAAAATCTGTCTCCATGAACTATAGTAATTCTGATAGTTTTGTTAGAAAAAAGATGAGCAGGGTTTAGGATCATGGGCACAGGGGCCCCCGATGGTGTAATTAGAGGTGATCTAATAATTGAGCATGGAAAGATTGATTACATGCTTAGTCAAAAACGTATGTAAGAAAATGGCAGAATGACATAAAGTCTAAGCTACTGCACAGTCAGACGGATCCGTTTTGGTTAGACCCAGTCTTGGTCATCAAGGTACCTTTGGATTTGGGGTGGGTTAGCTCTGGGCAGACCCAAGATCCTTCATTAATAAACACTAGGGGCTGCCTTTAGTGATTAGAAGACTCTAAAGCTGAAAAACTTGATAAAATGGGTACAATGAAGGTTAGCTACAAGGTTTTTATAATCACAGGCGCAAAAGATAAGAGTTATAAAATCATTTCAGAGATTAAGGCAGCTGGATTGCAATGTAGAGATTTCATGTATTTCCCTCTGTCTACTCCATATTCCAGACAGCAAAAAAGAATATTTATAAAATAATTCGGTAATCAAAATCAGCCCTTAAATACTAACCCTAAAATCCCTTAAGTGGCTATGTTTGTGTATAACCTAGACCTTACCTGGAACTTTGGGTTTGACACCTGAGACTTGGAGCTAGAGTTCTGCAGCTATGAAAGTCAGCAGTACCCCGTGTTAAGTCAACTGTTAAAAACACCAAAAACTGATCAGACTTCAATTAGAAATATGAATGAAGCTGATCTGAGTAGGACTAACATAAATCAGACTAAAGGGTAAAGGATGATATTGGCTGTATTTTTAAACTTCAACTTCTGTATGAGACCAAAGGAAAAGATGTTTATTCGGTGCAAAATTTGTATTTTCAGTAGCATGCCATCTAATATAACTTGTATGCCCAGCTCATTCAAACAGCGTAATTTTATCGAACCTTGAATAGGAAGTGAGACCTTGTTGGTTTGTACAGATTGGTGTATTGCCCCAGCACATCCCAAAGCAACCCAGGCAGAAGATTAAAAAACATTTGCAAAGAACCCTTGAGGAACTGGGGGAAAAGTAGAAATATTAAACTTCCCCACCTAGGGAAGACCTGATATTCTTGCAATCAGTGGGGACTGCCAAATTGATGGGCCGGGCCCTCAATCTTGGGGCTTGCCCTTATTAAATGTATTCCTGCAAAGGTAAGCCTACCTGTAATTATGCCTGAGTCACCCCAGAGAACCTCTTCTGTTGCTCAGATGCGCCTTTCTCTCTAAGCCACAACTGCAGGTGCGCTCACTGCCCTACGATGTGGGACCTGACTTACAGAAGCATAAATTTGCCTAGCAACATGGAGCATGACTCCAGGCGATGAGCCTGGCGCTGGCATCATGGGGTTGAGAAAGCCTTCTTGACCAAAAGGGGGAAGAGAAATGAGACAACTTTCAGTGAGTGAGAGATTTCAAATGGAGCTGAGAGGTCATTCCAAAGTTATTCTTATTCAGTATATATTTATCCCTTTGTTGTATTGGAGTAGCTAGATGGAAATACCTGAAACTGTTAAACTGTAATTCAATCGCCTTGATTCTTGAAGATGATTGAATAACTATAGAGCTTTTAAGGTGTGACTGTGTGATTGTGGCAGCCTTGTGACTGACCCTTCCTTTATCCAGTGTAAAGACAAATAAGTAAGAAGAAAAAAGACAAAAAGAAATAAATAATGGGGTGGTGAGGAGTGGTATGGGATGTCGTGGGCTTTCTTTTTCACTTTTATTATTTTTATTTAGTTTTGATATTGAAAATGTTCAAGAATTGACTGTGATGATGAATGCACAGCTATATGATGATACTGTGAACCACTGATTATATAGTGTTCTAGCTTGCTAGCCGCCAGAATGCAACACACCAGAGATGGATTGGCTTTTAATAAAAGGGGATTTATTTTGTTGGTTCTTCAGAGGAAAGGCAGCTAACTTTCCACTGAAGTTCTTTCTTACATGGGAAGGCACAGGATGGTCTCTGCTGGCCTTCTCTCCAGGGCTCTGGGTTCCAACAACTTTCCCCAGGGTGATTCCTTTCTGCATCTCCAAAGGCCTGGGCTGAGCTGTGAGTGCTGAGATGAGGAATGCTGAGCTGCTTGGGCTTTGCTATGTTGAGCTCTCTCATTTAAGCACCAGCCAATTAAGTCAAACATCCTTCATCGCAGCAGGCACGCCTCCTAGCTGACTGCAGATGTAAATCAGCAACAGATGAGGTTCACGTACCATTGGCTCATGTCCGCAGCAACAAAACTAGGTGCCTTCACCTGGCCAAGTTGACACCTGAACCTAACTACCACATATAGTTTGGATGATTATATGGTATGTAAATATATAATATATCTCAGTAAAATTGCATTAATAAAGTTGCCACCTTGAGCAGAAACTTGTAGTTTAGTTTCCAATAAGAAGTTGTGTTGTTTCTGGGATGGAAAACATCTGTTAAGCCCCCATTCTTTATTAACATGTCGGCATGTATAGTTCATCAGATCAGCCCTTGTCATTTAACAAGGCCCAGCTCTGCTGAACTCAATCTCTTGTGCTGCCTGGGCATACATATGACATTTATTTTTCATTTAGGAGGATTTCTAGGTGTTCATTTGCTCACATAGCAAGACAAGTTACTTCTAAATGTCATTCATCTATTAAGGAAGCTTGGTACAACATAACCAAAGCTGAGTGTTGCCTTAAGGAAAAAATAAAAATAATAATACCCTTCTAATTTCCTGTGGAATTGACAATTCTAAAATAAGCAGTATCTATAAATAGAGATGTCAGAAACAAAAAAGATTCAAAGTCCTAAAAATTTCAAGTTCTGTTGAGTAGGGGAATAAATTATTGATCATCTTCCATCTTGGTTGACAGAGTAAGTGTTTACAATTTTCCTCTGAATATGTGCATAGTGACTTTTATTGCCCTTTTTTCTTGGTTAGTTTTCAGGTGAGCATGAAACATTCTTACCTTCATCCTGGTTGGCCCTTCTTTCTTGTGTTTCCTGTTTTAGTGAGAACTAGGGGAAATGAGTTCTCAGTAGTTAAGAGAAAGGATGGATGTGGAGGAGAATCACCTGATAGGATGGAAAGGGCACAGAGTGGAGGCTGGACTTGGGATTGATTCTTGGCATTTCTGCTTACTGGCTTGTGATCTTAGGCAAGTTGCCTTCTTGGAATCTCAGGGGTTTTTTTTATCTGAAAAATAGGTGTAATCACACATATCCTAAAGGAGATATTGTAGATAAAAGTGCCTGGTATACAATAAAGATGTTAAAAATGTTAGCTCTCAAAAAAAAAATGTCTGCTCTCTTTCTTCCTTCTATCAATACCAGATAGCATTGACCTTGGTGGTAGACAGGAATATATTTCTTTTACCCTCAGTCTAGTTTTCCCACTTTTTCTTTCCATAAGATATTTGTAAGAAATCATGGGAAGACCATCTATCTTAATATTTTCCATTTCAAAGATCCTATTTCATTAGTTTCAAGTGGAATTCCAACAACTTTCCACCTCTGGCCTGAAATGAGGATATGATGGCTGTACAGCAACAACTGTCTTGAGACCAGGAAATGACTTTAAGTTTGAAAACCTCATCCTTGGTGGAGGAATGAAAACATAGAAGACACCCAGGACACGAATGGCCATGTCCAGATGCCTGTCACTTTGGACTGGCTACCTCAAGACTTCGTATTACATGAGAAAATAAAAAGCCTTCTCTATTGTTTAAGTTCCAATTATTTGGGCTACCAATAATTCCAACTTAATGCAGAATTTGAGTTAGTTGCAGAATTTAAGGTGCATGTTAATAAACCAGTTTATTGCACACACAGCTGCGTGAGCATGTGGGGATAAATGTATGTTCCAGAAAGCAGAAGAAGGATGGCTGAACTGGACTGGAGTGAGCATGAAGGACAATGCCTTGAGACCGAGTCAGAGCCCCAGGCAGCGGAGATCATGCATGGCCTAGCAGCCCGTTGTAAAGATTTGGAAATCATTGCTAAGAATTAACAAGCCACGATATGATTTACAGTTTTAAAATTCTGGTGTTTAAAGAAAAGATTGTAGAAGGTGGGAGCAAGCATAGAAGATTTGTAGGAGAGGAGGGGTTCAGTGAAAGCAAGAAGAGGTAACTTAGACCGAGGTGGTGGCAGTGGCTGTGCATTGGGAAGAAAACGATTGAATTCAAGATACACCCCGGGAGGAGGACTAACAATGTTTTCTGAGTGTCTTGATGTAGTGGTTTAGGGATGGGTGCCATCAAGAGAACATGCAAATATCTGAGCAGAGGGGGGGTACTATATAAGGAGCTAGGTGGGTGAAGGAGATTAAGATTTTGGATGGGGAGGGAGATGAGATTAAGATATATATATATATATATTTTTTTTTAGATACATAAAGTTTGAGATGCCTGAGATATATAAGCTTTAGTATTAAGTAGTCAATGGTTATATTTGTCTAGACTTCAGGAAAGTGGTTAAATTTGGGGGAGAGAAAAATTTGGAGGTCACTGATGTTAGATGTCATCTAAAGCCATGAGAATGGATGAGAATACCCAAGGAAATAATATGGAAGGAGAAGAGGTTCTAAACTGAACCCAGGGAAATTCAACTCCTTAACAGTGAATAGGGAAGGATTCAGCAAAGTAGAACAAGAAGGAGTAGCTGTTGAGATAAGAGGAAAAACAGGAGTGTGGAAGCCAAAGAAAGAAATTGTGTTGTAAAAAGGAGTAGTAAATAAGTGAATACTGCTTAGAGGTCAAGGAAAGAACAACAGCGTGTTGGTTGGAGGATGGAGGTCATCAGTGACATTGACAAGACCAAATAGGAGATGAGGACATGAAGACAGCATGTGGAGATAACTTTTGAATTCGCCAATGAAGGGAAGCAGGCAATGGACTGGCAGCCAGACAGAGTCAGGGAGTCAAAGAAAGATTTAAAAATATAGGTGACATGGAGCATATGTGTATAATGATGGATTGGTTGCAGTGGAGAGAGATTGATGATATATGAATTGAGAGCAGCTGAGCGAATTAAATCCTCAAGGAGTTGAGACAGAGTTGAAGATGCAGAGCACACACTGACTTTGACAGGAGAAGAGCCATTTGGTGTTTAAAAAATTTATATGATTGCATATAATGCTGCACAGACTACCTTTTTACATCACTATTTTCCTACATCTCCAATATCTCCTTCAGAAAAACTACCAGGGTCAAAGCCTGATAATAGGAACATCTTTAAGTTTCTGGATACATTTGTAAAATTTTGTCCAGAAAGGTCATTTCAATGAGCACTCGCTATTAATGAATAAGTGCCTGTTTCTCTTTACATTCACAAACCTTGATTGTTAGCATTAACTTATAATTATTGATAAACTGGTAAGTAATTATCTTATTTTTTATTTTGCATTCCTTTGAATATTTAAAAATATTTTTAGTCATGATTTTTCTTTTGTAAATTATTTACTACTCTCTTTTGCACAGTTTTTATCCTATGGGACAGTGATGATATTAGAAATATATGTGTATAAGTTTTTAATATGCTAATAATTTCTCTTTTGTCATGTTTTTAACACATTTGCTTCCCAGCTTGCTGTTTGCATTTTAAATTCTTGTTCGTGATATTTTAAAATAATTTCTTCCTTTGTGATTTCTTCTTGGACTTTATCATTAGAAAATATTTTTATCCCAAGAAACAATACTTTAAAGAATGACTTTGAAAATATGAAAATGTTATGGTCCGGCTTTCCTTCTACCTCATTACTGTGAACATAAATGGAGTAGTTCACTAACACTGTTGCATTTTCAGCCCCAGGAAATGAAGCATTTCTAGAGAAAATGGATCATATTTCGTGTCTGCTGAACTGAAAAAAAAGTAGCAAACAGGAAAACCTAAATAATCCACACCAAAATAATTGGCCACAGAAATCTTAAACAAAATTTTCATGATGTCAAAAGTTAAGCCAAGAAACAATCAGTCCACATCCTAAAGCCCAAAGTGCTGCACAGTTTTCTTTTTGTGTGTAAACTTGTTTTTCAGTTGTTTGTCTGATTAAATATTCATTTATTATATCCAAAGAAATCTCTGGTCAGTGGTCATTAACTTGCTTCCTCTCTCTCCGTCTTTTCCTTCCTTCTTTCTCTCCTTTCTCCTCCTCTTTCCTCCTTCCTTCCTCCCTCCCTTCCTTCGTTTGCTTCGGTGTTCATCATATGAAGTTATAAAAGATAGAACATTCCTTTGCCCTGTAGTAGAGGTGGAAGGATAAGTCATGAAGCAGGCATGGGTTTACTTCTCCCCACTGTGTGTGGGGGGAGGCCGTTCTGGAGGAAGAATCTTTAGCTTGGTGCCCAGAAGAATATCGGGCCCCTCATGATGTGGGTAACAGTAGGATGCTTCCTGCAGGATTTCTCCTAAGGTCATTACCACCTACTATTTATCTCCCCTCTCACCTCCTTGACCCTCCTCTTCTTCCCTGTCTGGGACCACCGTTGGACTGGACAAGTTGGCCCCTGCCCTGAACTCTGTGTTTCAGAGGACCTGTTCCTGCCTTCCTCTGTCTTTCCCCTTCCCCATGGGATTAAAAATTTGTAGAGTCAATAGGTCATGACCCTCTAGAGCCTGTCTGCATTTCAAGACCATTCCAAGTAGTCAGGACACCAGCATTCCCTGCCCAAAACCCTGAGCCTATTTCAGAACCTGCACAGGCATCTTCTCTGAGTCCAGCCTCTGGTGCTAGGGACTTATCCTAGGTTTGAGTGGTAGAAACCAAGGGAAGCTATTTGCAAGTGTAGTGCATGGCGCTTGGACGCATGACTTCAGATCTGCGAGCTTGGTTTCATGGCCTCAGACCTGTGAGCTTGGACTCATGGCCTCAGACCTGTGAGCTTGGACTCCATGCCTTGGACCTGTGAGCTTGGACTCATGGCCTCGGACCTGTGAGCTTAGACTCATGGCCTCAGACCTGTGAGCTTGGACTCATGGCCTCAGACCTGTGAGCTTGGACTCATGGCCTCAGACCTGTGAGCTTGGACTCCATGCCTTGGACCTGTGAGCTTGGACTCATGGCCTTGAACCTGTGAGCTTGGACTCAGTGCCTCGGACCTGTGAGCTTGAACTCAGTTCCTCGGACCTGTGAGCTTGAACTCAGTTCCTCGGACCTGTGAGCTTGAACTCAGTTCCTCGGACCTGTGAGCTTGAACTCAGTTCCTCGGACCTGTGAGCTTGAACTCATGGCCTCAGAACTGTGAGCTTCAAGTCAAGGGCTTGGACGCATACGCCTGGACTCCCTGCATGTGCATGAGGCCCTTCCTGCTTTGGGGAAGGCACCAGGATAAGCAGACAAGGGGAGCAAGTGATGGGACGGAGGCTGGGGCAGGTGAAGACTCACCTTACACGATGCACTCTGATGTGGAACTTTGAGGAATCCAGGAGTTCTAAATGTGCTGAACCTGGACTTCCAGTTTGCTATGAAGATACACTTGTCAAGGTAGGATGATGTTACATATTTACTTACTAATCTCTTCACTTGATTGATAGTGTTTAAATATTTAGACATATGGTATATGGGCTTCTGCTTTTCATTTTACCCCATGTCTCTTTTTCTGTTTCTTAGCCAGTTTTTTCTTCTCTGGACTGTAAACCTCAGTGGGATTTGCTGAGTCCTTGTACTGACCTTCAGGACAGGTGACGTTGCTGCGTCCTGCTCTGCTTCCCTGTAGGTCCTGGATCATCTTCCCACTATGCCAGCTTGAGAATCCTGTACCTAACCATGGCTTTTCTGAAACAGAGACAGCCACAGAGGACAAGCTGAAACCTCTGTGAGCAGCTGAAAAATTAAAAAATTGATTAATTGAGCAAATGAAAATAGATGCTAAACACCATTAAGATAGTCTGGCATGTGTTCCCCACATGTATTTGCTCTGTCCAGCCCATCGCCTACCTCCACAAGCCCTTTCTTTCTCATATCATCGTGGTGGGGGTGGAGTGGGTGGGTGCTGAAAGTGGGGGCAGCATACGTGTTTGTCTACAATTCTTTTCTTACAATTTCCAGGATGATTTTCTCCATTTCTGCTGCCAGGCTTTCTGCAGCCCAGGGGTCCTCAAGCTTCAGCATGCATCAGAATCAACTGGAGGGCTTGTTACATCACTTGCTGGACCCCACCCTTAGAGTTTCTGAATCTGTGGCTCTGCTGGGGTGAGGCCTAAAAATTTCCATCTCTTAACCACTTCCCAGATGCTGCTGCTGCTGCTAGGCCAGGAACCACGCTCTGAGAAACCCTGTTAGAGGTCATCGAGGTTTATTGGATTGTCCCTATTTGAGTCTCCATTGCTAAAATGAAATCACTTTCCACCTGTGGTCCCTGAGCAGACCCTGATTAAGCTCCTAACATTGTCCAGAGGCAGGAAAAGTGACCTGGGACCATAGCTCATGGACGCGTGCCCCTCCTGCCTCCATGGACAGGCAGGTAGCTTAGTAGGCTGTGGCAAGAGATTCTCCCATAGAGGCAAGTTGGGCTTCAGCCTGGCAGAATACAACACAGCCTTGGCCATCCCCTTCCCTGAAAGCGCCTCTTTAATTGCATAAAGCTGGGTGGCCTTCACAAATTGTTTGTGTAGCAAAGGAAAAGAGATAAGTTCTGTAACCTTGGAAGATGGATCTCTTTTTTTCCCCAGCCTCCTGAGAAGCAATGCCCAGAGAAGCAGACATTGTGCGTGGGAAACTGCAGAGAGGGTGGCCTGGAGAGGACGAAGAGGGAGTGGTTTGTCTTAAGAGTAAACTGTCTCCCAACCTGCCTAAAGCCACGTCCTGCTGTGTGAGAGTTCATCAGCTGGAATTCCATAAATGATAGCAGTCTAAATCTCCTGGCCACGATTCCTCCCCACCAGGCCATAATTGCACAAAAAGACAATCTTGGCTCTAACTGCTTAATTATAGCAGCCAGTCCAAAAATGGCCATAAATCAAACCTCTTGGGGATTTGTATCTGATAGGGGCAAGGAATTCTCTTCTCTGTCAGCAACTAAGCACTCAGACTTCCGGGCATTGACCAAACAGTGTGATCTCAGGCCCAGTTGGATGTGTCTGGGATCAAGTCTTTACCTCCCCACCTTCTCTAGTGCAAATCTATAGACCAGGTCACTGGCTTTGTTTTCCAGCCCCACCTTTTCCAAATGACTTTTGCTGTGGGTTGCTCTGAGTCTATCCCGTATCTGTCATCCTAATGGATCCTACCCTGCAATGAGACAGTTTCAGTTTCATAACAATAATAATAGCAATAATAAGTGTTAATAACTGAGCATGAACTATGTGTTAATACCAAGGCCAAGCATTCTTCCTACATGATCTAATATAATCCTCACAATAATCCTAGGAAATGGAATTAACCATCCCTGATTGGCAGGTGAGGAAGCCAAGGCTCAGAAGGTAAATAGCTTTCCCAGGATTGCACAGCCAGCAAGATGCAGAGCCTTGGTGAAAGTCCAAGCTTGTACCAAAGTCTATGCTCTTGTATTTTGCAATTGATAAATGGTTTTATTTATACATGCATAAAAGAGAATTTTAGAGGTGGGTTCTAACCTCTTAAATAATTAAAAAAACAGAAACTTGCTTAACTAAGCCCTCCATTTCCCAGCAGGTAAGTTAACTGAATTGTAATGGTTTAATCAGTGTTTAATCAAAACTCAATTACTTGCGTTATAGGAGGTTGTATTAGTGGAAATGGAAACTGTGAAGTGGCAATATAGTTGTGTTTGGGACGAGACTCTGTTGTCTAGCACGTGGAAATTTGTCATGAAGAATAGGGAAGCCTATCCCGAGGGGTATAGCAGCTGAGAGCAAAACCCAGCTATTTCTACAAGTTCCTATATCTCACATTTTTTTCTGTAGCCTGTCTCCCCAAACACACCAGGATGCATGACAAGTTTCACTTCTTCGCTAAGCACAGTCCATGTTTTTCACATCATCTTTTTGGCTTCACATTCAGAGTGTACGTGTATGTGTCCTCATGTAGATGGATGTGTGAGCAAAGGTGTAGGGTGATGTGTTCAGGAGAAAGAGCATCTGTCAACAGTGAGTCCTTCCTGCTATAGCCAAAAGGGATCTAGGAATTGCTAGGCTGGCTAGACTCCTGTCCACGCAGTGAGAGGCAAGTTGCCTCCAGTGCCAAGTTCAGAAGGCCAGGAGCACCGTCCAGACACCCTAACCACAGCTGAGCTCCATTCAATGAGTCCACGCTGCTTTCTAAAGCCTTCTTAACTGTTCGTTTTTAGCTAGCAATAGTTTGGGGGGATTAATAGTTCCGTGAGTTTACGTCTGTCCTTCTTTATTTAAGAATTAACTTTAGATAAATCTTTCAGACATCAAGATGCCCTGGAGGAAATGTGTCATAATCAAAATTAAAGTCCTGCTTGTAGATTTGAAATAGCTACCTTGTCGTGCTTTAGATGAGGAGGGCTTTCAGCCCCACTGGGAAGCTGAATTTACGTGGGAAACCCTCTACATGGGTCTTCATGTGTAAAAATGCTTTTAAAATGTAAAAGGAAGTGTAAAGATCTGGTCAAATTCAAAAGCAAGGAAGGGAAACTTCAAACACCAGAGATAAAGAAGGCTTCCTAGTGGTGGAGGGTGGCCCCTCGTGTCATGGTGGCATGCACGACAGATGTGGTGAGGGAGGGCTGACCCTCGTGTCGTGGTGGCATGTACGGCCGATGTGCGGCTTAGAGGAAAAGGCATTAAAGCCCTTGTGGGGGTGGAAGCCTCATGAGTCAGAAGGGAGCCAGAACTGGGTTCTCAGGACAAGACAGAGTAGCAAAATGGCTCAGTGAATGGGAAAAGGAAAATGTCTACATTCCAAGAATGTGGCATAGGTTTGAGCTCCTTGCCCTGGACCATGCATGGAAGCAGTTGACCAAGGGAGAGTCAAACTCCAATTCTGTGGCACAACAGGGCCATGGCAGCTCAACACCTGCCCATGCACATGGAATGTGGAGGATTTGTAATGTGGGAACCCAGAAACTAAGTGAAAAACCTGCCCTGGACTGGAAGACACTATCTTCCCAGATGCAGGGCAGAGACAAACGTAGGGATATTTCTAAATAATCTCCTCATTAGTTCCCTGTACAGTGGGATTGCAGCCCCTTGAAGACTTGCTCCTTCAGTGTTGCAAACGTTCCCGAGCTTTGGGGAAAGCCTGCAGGATCTACAGAGATATATGGATCTGCCTGTTTTCATTTCCAATCCTGAAGGCTTGGTCATTGCTGTCCCGCAATCCCTGGGGAAAATGGCTACAGCCAACCAGTCATCTCTCTGCTGCCTTGCAGTAAATCTTGGCCTAATCTGTTTCTTAGAAGTAGTAACAACTGTATACAGATATTCAACCCCAGGTTCAGGGTAGATATAGCTACAGAGATACAAATATTGTGGGAGCATTTGATGCCCTATATTCCAAAAACTTCCATCAAGGCTCTGTAGGCCAAACAATGCTATTCCCAGGTCAGCTAGTTTGCCTAAAAGTATTTCTTTTGTTCTGCCCTTGATCATGAAGTCCTCCTTTCTTATTTCCCATGTGGAAGTAACATCTTTTCTTGCTAAGTCTCACGCTCCTTTATCTCTACTTCTCTTGTGGCATTTGCCACTTTCCTGCTGTATGGTTCTATTTATGCACCTATCTCATCTCTCTTCCTAATGATGAGTCCCTTTATTCCCCAGGATCTTTCCACTGAACTACATGCTTTCCATCTTCATGTCTCCATGTTTACTACAGTTATAAAAAACACACAAACAAAAACTAGAACTTTCTCCCTTTTATATTTTGAAATCATGCTCTTTCTTCTCTTTCAATACCAATGTCCCCTCTGAACACTGTTTATTCACAAGTGATTTTATATCTTTTTCAGGGAAGATTTTATTAGTAGTTACCTATAATAGCTATGTTTTTGAATCCATAGAGATTTTTTACCTTTTAAAGCAGATAATATAATGTATGTGTGTTTTGGGGATTGTGATGGTGGTGGTGTGTGGTCAGTTTTAGTCAGTATTCCTCTTGGAATACGGAAATGGGGCTGGGCCATAAGGACTCCTTTAGTTCTTTCTCCAAATGTTACTCAAACCCCAAAGACCAACCTAAGGCAGATGAGGAAAGACAGGCTCTGTTTCAAGAAGCCAGCCGCAGTGCCCCACCTTCTTGTTTATGGCAGGACAGAACTTTGATCTCCTCTTTAGTATTACTCACTGTTTACTTCTCATGAGTTACTGTGCCTGCTCTTTACCACTTCTCACAAACAATTGGCAGTTTCCACCAGTTAGGGACTCTGTGAGATAAGTGAATCTAGCTTCTGGGAATCACAGGCAGGGAGAGGGTCAGTCAGTTCAAATAAAATGTCAGAGTGACTAGTAGATGTTTCAGTCAGGGAGTTTCTGGGAACAGGAATCCTTTCAAGAAAGTTAAGGGTATACGGGGTTTAAAATAGGAATGCCCAGGAATTCCACAGAAAGAGAGTTGCAGGAATGACAACAGGGCCTCCTGGACACTGGAAAGTCACCAGAGGAGTCCACCTAGCTTCCTTGTCCTCACATGCTCATTTCATCTTTCTTTGCCTACAGACCCTTTTCTCTGCTCACTCATCAACTTGCAGGTGATTGCCATAGCTACCTCCAAATGGTTATCCCATTTCCTGAGTCTATATGACCCTCCATTCACCCCACCCCGTAATAATAAACCCAATCTCCCAATTCCAAGTGCCAAGAAGAGTAAACCTAATTGATCTTGCTTGATCAAGTGTCTATGCTTGGTCTGATATGGTTTACTATGCCATGAGATGGCTGCTAGGAAGATAGAACTTAAGGTATGTGTGGGTGGGACAATCATTTTTGGATGTAGATGAGAAGAAAATCTTGAGTAAAGGTAGAAAGATTCAAGGCTAGTAGGCACTCTAGACAAGCTTAACTATCAATCGAAATCATGCCTCAATACCAAGCCAATATGCCCAGCCTTACAATGAACCAGACTGGCCCAGGGTCCACTTTTCGGATAAGTTTCTGTATTGAATGATGAACCAATCAATAAATTGACCAACCAACAAATTGATTATTAGTCAATTTAGAAAAGGTAACAGTCCACATTCTGCCCACCCAATTTGGGAGTCTTATATAAGTTTTATTTGTGTAAATTGTCTTTGCTGAATTATTGCAGTGGTTATTTCTCACTTACTGTTTACAAATTAACATTTTTCTGTCTCTGCAGAAAGTAAAATGGAGACTTTCAATTTTAGTCTTGTTTTTGGCTATGCACCCTATCACTGAATTCAAAACCATACATATATACAATTTATTCCATTAATACAGACATGATCAGGGTCTCTTAAAAGCAAGAGAAGAATAAAATCACTTTGATTAGTTATACCTGAAAATCAGTGTGTGAGTTCCAATAGATTGCACAAAACAATAACAGCAAGGCCATTGTTCTTTCACACAATGTAAAACAGGCAGATCTTTAAGACTAGTATTCCAAAGTGTTGAAGTCACTCTTTAATGAAGTTAAATAATAAAGAAAAAGGAATATCTCACTATTAATAAAAATATATTATTGCCCACTCATAAAAGCTGTATTATCGAACACTGTGTTCTAGTAAATATTTTATATCTCATTAATATTTACAGTGGCATTAACAATGTTCTCAACATGAGACTTGAGTTATGAATGATGACACATTCATTGAGTATGACACACACCTTATATTTAAGTTTTCAGAATCTTTTGTTCATATTTGATGTCTCTAATGTGAAGAATCGATGTGCCATACTAGACAAAAACAATGAGTTGGAAATTTATTAGTGTTACCAGTGATTTCCAGTAGAACCTAAATCAGTGTCTACAATTTTTAAATAGGATTTGTGGTGGTTTAGAGAGAGAGAGAAAGCCGCAGGAAGCAAGAAACTGAAGTTAACAGAACCCAGAAGAGAAGGGAGAGGTCAGGAGAGGCTATCACATGCATTGCCATGTGGCAAAGGAGCCTAGGATCACCAACAGCGAACCCTAGAATGCCAGTCTTCAGGAAGAAAGCATTGCCTTGATGGTGCCTTGTTTGGACTTTCTTCTAGTCTCAAAACTGAGCTAAAAATTCCTATTATTTATGTCAACCCATTGCATGGTATTTGCTTGAGCAACCAAGGAAACTAAAGCAGATTTTGGTACCAGGAAAGTGGGGTGCTGCTATTGCAAATTCCAAAAGTTTGAAAAAAGCTTTGGAATTGGGTAACGGGTAGTAGCTAGAAGAACTGTGAGGAGCCTGAGAGAAAAAGGCTAGATTTCTTTGAAGAGACTGTTGGTAGAGATATGGGCCTTAAAAGTACTTCCAATGAAGTCTTAGAAGAATGTGATTGGCAACTGGAAGAAAGGCATTCTTTGTTTTAAAGAAGCAGGGAACTTAGCAAAATTGAGTTCTGATGTCAGATGAAAGGCAGAACTTGAAAGCAATGAACTTGGATATCTGGCTGAGGAGATTTCTAAGGTAAGTATAAAAAGCACAACCTCGTTTCTCCTTGTAGCTTCCAGTAAAATGTGTAAACAAAGGGATAAACTGAAATTGAACTCTTCAGTACAAAGAAGCAGAAACTGATGGTTTAGAAAATTCTGAGCCTATCCAGATAGTGTGCTCTGAGATTAGGGCCAGAGGTGGACCTAATCCAGGACCTCCATGGGCTTCTGGAAGGCAAGCCCCTGGAGAACAGAACTCCATGTGAGTGTTTAACTGGACATGGGTCCAGAAAGCCATCTCAGTGGAAGGCAGAACTGGAAATGCAGTTATGCGGAAGGATCCGTGGAATGTCCTTCTGTCTGGTGGTTTGGATCCCTGTGCGCTCCATGCAAAGCCAATGAATTTATTTTTGCAAAATTTATATGAGCAGAATCACTGCCATCCTGGATTGCAAGGGAAGAAAGGGGGGAAACCTGAAGGAAGAATTGCTTCAAAGGCAGAACCATGGAAACTGAGGTCTGGAGTGAAGAGATCTCCTTAGGCCAAGAGAGCAGGACCACTCATGTATGTGGAAAGATCAGGGTGAGCATTCCACCCCATTGTCCAGGAAAAGTGCTGTAATCCCAGTGCTTGGAGATGGTAGGACCTGTTGGCCAAGTTTGCAGAGAGCCTGGCCACCACCCCAATGCTCAGAGAGGGTGGAGCATGTAATCCAGTGTTCAAGAAGAGTATGGCCACAACACAAGTGCTTGGAAAGGGAAGAGCTGCCACTCCATTAGCACAGAGGGCAAAATATCAATCCGTAGATGACATTCAGACCTTGAAATGTAATGGAGTTTGGCCTGTTGGGAATTGTTTGGGATACATGACCCCTGTTTTCCTTCCAATTTCTCCTCATTGGAACGGGAATGTTTATCTTATGCCTGTCCCTCCATTCTATATTGGAAGCAGATAACTTACTTTCTAGGTTTAACAGATCCACCGAGAGAGGGTTATGGTGCCCCAGGACAGATCACACCCATAACCAATTTTAATGAAAATTTGAACCGGCCACCGTTTCTGAAATGACTTAAGGTTTTGGGATGTTGTGATTAAATGAATGCATTTTGCATGTAGAAAGAGCATGTATTTTAGGGGTTCAGGGTGAATGGAGTGTGGTGTATACCCCAGAAAAAACACGTTCTTAAACTTAATCCATTCCTGTGGGTGTGAACCCATATTAAGTAGGAATTTTTCTCAGTTAATGTTTGTACCAACACAATCAGGATGTGTCTTAATCCTATTACTGCAGTTCTTTTATAAACAGAATGAAAATTAGACTGAGAGAGAGAGAGAGAAAGAGCCAAAGGAAGCCTGAAGGTGCAGGTAAAAGGAACCTGGAAGAGAAGGGGGAGGGCAGGAGAGGAGGCTGGGTGCTTTCCATGTGGCAGTGGAGCCCACGACCAAGGCTCATTGGCAGCCGATCCCAGAATGCCAGCACTTGGGGCGAAAGCATCACCTTCATGATGCCTTGATTGGGACTTTTTCCAAGCCTCAAAACCAAGAGCTGGTAAACTCCCTCGTTCACCCCAACCCATTGCTGGTATTTGCTTGCGCAGCCAAGGAAACTAAAACAGGATGCATACTTGTTTTATAAATAATGAATTTGATCTTGTGATAATCTCCGCACAGGGTGCATTTCTCTTTCATCATAGAGGAAAGGCATGCCTTACCACAGAAAACACAGGTTGAACTGAACTGATTTTAAATCTAGCTCCATCAGTTACTGGTCTGTGGCCTTGGTAAGAACACAGCCTCTTTGAGCTTCAGCTAAGCTGTAAAACCAGGATAACAATGATCTCCCAGGGAAGTGGTGAGAATTAAAAATATAGATCATAAGCAGAATGCCTGGCCAAAAAGGTTTTCAGGATACAGCATTCCTTTCCTACTATATTATGTGAAATGTTGTAATCAACAATTTCTGATGGTTTGGGAAAAAAATCCTGGTGTTTCACGAAGATTTTTTTCCAGACTAACTGAAAGACTACTATGTTCTTGTTATGTGCATCATGAATGAAATGATCTTCCCCCCTTTTCCTTTGCTCCTTCTTTCCATCCTTTGATTCATTTATTCACCAGACATATACTGATTGCCTATCAAGTTTTAGGAATATGTGAGAAAAACCAATGTAGGGAGTAGGTAGAGGTAGGGCATCCCTTGATGCTATAATATCATTATAGGGAATTTAGTTTTTCTTTGTTATATAGATATGAAAATAAATATAAATTTAAAATGTCTAGTAGCCAGTTATGGCTACTGGGCCTGTTACAGGGGTCAGGAGGATGGGTTCACTATTCTGAATCTTTCACGTTCAAGAATCAGTGTTTTTATCTTTAGTCATCAGTGCCTAGCTTCCTGTTTATTGGGGAGATTTTGGGTGCTGGGATTTGAATTCTAAAAAATGGAAGGGTGATAGAGTCAAGGAAGGTGATTATCATTTTCACTAAGGTAACTTAGTGACAATAACTTCATATAATTCCTAAGCCATCATCAGAATAAACATGATTCTCCTAGATATGGGTCCATGTCATTTTATTTGTTAATTATGTTTTTGAATGCTATGGAGTCACCTTGAAGACAACCCTACTGAAACTGATTAAGGTATGTGTTAGGAGAATGACTGAAATTGCCAATGGGAGATGAAAGATGTCACTTCTTTCAGCACAGGCAAAACTGTCTTTAGTTGCACATACATAGCCACTGCTTTTGAGTCTTGGAAACCTTGGGACTTTAGACTCATGGTTAGAACAACCTGTTGGGCTAGAAGTACCTTATTCTTTGTTGTCCTACCAAAATGGGCCACAGTTTCCAGGTCAGTTTAGGGTCAGCAGTGCCTTTGCTTAAGGCTTTAAATATTTCCTACCCTCTCTCTTTTGCATTCTGAAGAAACAGCTTCCTGTTACCTATGTTTGGAAGGACAGATCGGTTCTCTCATAACTGAGAGCCCCTTGAAGGCCATACAAATCGTAAGCCTATTTTAGCCAAGATATGAGAAAAAAAAAACAATCCTCTCCCCTTGTAGAAATTAATTCTGTTGCCCCACTTGCCTTTTAAAGTCATTAATAACATGCTAAGCAATTTGGGATGTGCTGCCAGTGACTCAGCTAGGTTTCATTGCTTTGTATTTTCCTTTTCATCTTCAGGTGCTTCATATTTGCATTATTTAAAGATCTACTTCCTAAACCTCTAGACACTCATCTTGGATATGAACAATTTAGAGAGGTTTTCTTAGTTTGGGCAAGCTTTTTCTGGCCATTTGTTGGTGTCCCTGCCTGTGTCTGAATGGGCATGTTTCTGTGCATATGGTTGACACATGCACACACAGGCATGCACACACAAGGTCTACTGAGATTGGAGGTTGATCACTTCAAAGCAAACCTACCTTGTTTTTGAAATGATGGGAAGCCTGGAAACATGTCTACGAACTCCAAACTTTTGATTTGTGTCTTTGGTTCCTGAGTATTAGGAAGTATCAGTGGGGACAAGCTCACTGGGGGTGGGGGATGTTGAGAAGCACAAGTCAGAGTGACAAAACCAGGGCTAAAGTCTAGACTGGAGCAGCGCATAGAGAGGTGGATGGAGTCCGAAGTCTGGAGTCCCCTGTTTTGCCCTACCAGTGATTATCTGAGTGAAGTTGAATGCATCACCTCTGGGTCAGTGCCCTTGTCTTATAATGAGACAGTTGCTCCGGACTGTTAACATGGTGTGCGGGCTAAATGAGCCCATTGCTTGTTTTTGTAAGCAGACTTGACTGGACCTTCGGAATCAGGGTCATTTGTTTAGACAGTGTACTACAAAGGCGGAGTTGAGTAACTGCAACAGAGACCACTTGTCCCAAAGCCTAAAATTTTCACTATCTGTCTCAAAAGTTTGTTCAACCCTGGCCTGGTGTATTTCCATTATTAAAGCTCTCAATGCTATAATTCCTCTATAATTTATCTGCACCTGTTTTACTCTAAGAGCACTATGGGTGCTATTTCAGTTTGCTAAAACTTCCTGAATGCAATATACAGAAATGGGTTGGCTTTTCCAATGGGGATTCAGGTTACAATTCCAAGGTCATAGAAATATTCGAATTAAGGCATCAAAAAGAAGATACCTCCACTGAAGAAGGGTTGATGACATCTGGGGCTCCTCCATCACGTGGAAAGGCACATGGCAACGTCTGCTTGTCCTTCTCTCTTGGCTTCTGGTTTCAATGTCTGTCTCCAAAATGTCTCTAACATTTCTTTCTTTTCTCTAAACATCTGTGTTTTCTGTCTTTATTCTTTTAATAAAGGACTCCAGTAAAAGGATTAAGACCCATCTTGAATTGGGGGGGGGGTCACATCTCCATGGAAATAACCTAATCAAAAGGTCCCACCAACAATAGGTCTGGCCCCACAAGATTGGATTAAAAGGACAAGGATTTCCTGGGGTACATAACAGATCCAAACCAGCCTAGGTGGCAAGTTTTGCCAGTGTCTCATAAATTGGATGAATTATTTTCTGTTGAGGGCCCACATATAGGTACTTTGCAAAAAGTTTGACTTCAATGGAAATAATCAAACATCAAGGAAAAGGAAAACAAGGTGGAAGGTGATGGGCAAGAGGAGAGCTTGAAGGAGTTGAGTGAGATGTGAGGGGAATGCTCAGCATACGGGGCTCTCTCACCCGACTCCTATTTTGAAATTCTTCATGCACAGGACCCTGAAGAATCACATACACAATGAAATCTGTTGTGTAATGGGGAAATTCCTATTCAGCAATGTTAATGGAATGAGGCTGGACCAGCTGGTTGGCAGAGGGGTTTCCCCAGTGGGATATGCTGCTGTGAGTCATACCTGCAGGAAAACTGCAGAGAGCTTCAGAGGAGTGGGGGTGGGGTGGGGAGAAAGCAATGGGCAAGTTCAGACGCTGAGAGTCAGTGAGCAGTTCCCATGACCCATGCTTTGTGCAAGAACCATGGGGATGCAGAGGGTAACGGGATAAAGGACAGCATTTCCCACGCTGAGGAGCTCAGATTATAGGCTGAAAGACAAAGGTACAACTGCAAAGAGATTCAGAAAAAGTACCAGAGAGGGCAGAATAAGATGGAGGGAATTATTTTTTTAAGAAAAATGTAAAGTTCTTGGACTCTCTATCCAAATCCCACATTTTGAATCTAAGTCTTAGCAAGGCCTGGAAATGTTCATGATAAAAATATCTGTTGAAAATAGGCACATAGTTCCATGTTTCTCAGACTGGTCCTTCAGGTTCTGTTCATTTCCTACTTTCCAGCTTCATGACTTATCTCTGGACCATTCCTGGGCCATGTCTCAGCCACACTGAGCCTCTTCCATTCCCTGTAACATACCGCATTCTACCTTGGCTCCGGGTCCTTGTTACACTTATCCTCTGACTGGAATTCCCTCCTTGGTACGTCTGCCCCTCCTATTCCTATCCCTGTTTATCCTTTGAATCTCACTCAGCCCAGGTATCCTCTCATCCTGCAAGCTTCCTCTGATTCCGAAGGCGTGGTGAGGTTCCCTTCTTAAATGTTTTCACAATGTCAAGTACTTCCCCCATTGTACTGCGTGTTCATTTCCTGTCCAATTTTTAAAATAGTTTGATTTCCCTCAGAAACAGGCTCTCAGACAAGGATTTGAGCGTGTGTAGTTTATCTGGGAAGTGATCCTAGAAAAAAACAGAAACAAAAATGTCCAGGGAGTAGGTGAGTGAGATAGAAAAAAGAAAGTGGAAAATAAATCTCCATGAAGCAAAGTTGCCACCTGCGTGTCAGGGGCTCAATTGCTCTGTGGAAATCTGGGAGTCAGTTTAGAACAGGTACTGCAGGGTTAGCCGTCCTGAGGTGTAAGGAGCATGCGCATTAGTCAGGGATGGGGGCGGCTCCCAGTGAGATGCAGGAACCATTGGCCTACTGCGCAGGTATGGAAAGGGGGATATGGGGGTCAGAGAAAGCCCTGCAGGTGGAAGTCAGACGGGCGTGTTCCCAGGTGGCAAGGGAGAGAAGCCATGGGAGAGTTATCAACAGATACATTTTTCATAAATCCTATTAGACTCTCAGATTCCCAGAGCCTTGTATAGTGTGTCAGTAAATATTGAATGAATGAATGAATGAATGAATGAGGCATTGAGGCAAGTTGCTGAGAAAAGACCAGACTAGAAAGGAGCATTTTTATGTAAGGGAAGAAGAAGAGAATGAAAGAACAAAAAGAATAAAAATTCCCATCAAAAAGAGAAAGAATAAGAAGAAATAACCAGGAAACTGAGAAGGAAATCCAAATAGTAGAAGAAAATTTTTCATCCAAACTGACTGACCAAATAAAGTAGGAGAAATAACTCGTAGCTCCACATTCTTGACTTGGCTTCTATTGGTCTAGATTATTTCCACTTCTACTGGAATAGAACTTATCATTTCCTACATCATATTAGAGCATTCGTTTTGTCCTCAGGGTAGTGGGGAAACTTTGGACCCTATTGAAATTCACTTTTTTCTTTCTGGGAAAAAAACAGTGTGACAAATTCTCTTATATTCTGATTTTAGTTTCTAGTATATTTGCTAATGTGAAGACAACTTTTTAATTAAATACAAATTTATTACCCTAGACTACCAATTAAATCTAGAGATGTAACTCTACAATACACCGTCCAGGCGATTCATTTAGATTAACAATGAATTAGAGAGAGCTTGCTGACTCCAAACTCATTTATGCGTGCCATTCCTGAGCGGTGCAGAACCGTGCAGAGTTTTAGCTGGGTTCTCTAAAGCAGGACACATCAGAGGTGTAAGATATTCTCCCCTTTTCTCATCTTAGATCCATATTACATTCTCAAAAGAGAGGGCCAAAAGAGGTGAGAAATAGAGAAATTCAAGGAAAATAATTTATTATACTTCTAACAGTTAAAATGTGTTTTTTTTAAACAACATTTTTATTGACAAATCTTCACACACATACATTCCATACATGGTGTACAATCAGTGGCTCACAATATGATCACATCGTTGTGCATTCATCACCATGATCATTTTTAGAACATTTGCACCACCACAGAAAAAGAAATCCAAAGAAAAACTCAAACATCCCATACCCCTCACCCCACCCTCTCATTGACCACTAGTACTTCCATCTACCCAATTTACTTGACCCTTTATCCTCCTATTATTTATTTATTTCTTACCCATATAAGTATGCTTTTAATGCAAGATGGAAAAGTCTGGGTTTAAGGAGTCATGTTTTTTTAGTTCCAGACCACCCAGCATTCCTCCAGCTTCTGTCCAAGGTGATGGTCCTGGCCGATTCCAGTCCACCCAGGAATTAGGCCTGTCACCGAGGGCCTGATGATTTAGATTCTCAGGGTCCAGACTTAATTTTGACTGTAGATGCCTGTCGGCTTAATATTTGCATACTCCTTTTCAGGATTTTTCCCAGTATGGAAGCTAAAAGTGATGAACCACTCAAATTTTAAGTTGTTCTTGCATTTTTAAAGAAAAATCTCTTGCCATTTCCAGTGTCCTTGATGACTGGCTCGTTACCTACACAGCGGAAAGGGTTCAAAAGAGCAGACGAAGAGTTACCATCATGGCCAGTCTACTGCGGAGGCCAAACTGCTCCGACCAGGTCATGGTCGACGGATGGCAGCTTCACGCACCCCGTTTTGTTCAGAGAGGAGAGACACCTTACCATCTGAGGGCAGGGTACTGAGAGTTCTAACCCTGATAAGGAGCTGGAGATGCTAGTTCCAGTGTCTGGGTTTAAAGCGGGGTCAGGCCTTTTTGTTAGACCTAACCTCTCCCCAGGGCTGAAACATCTGCACACAATAGAATAAAAGGTGGGGACAGGTGAGGCTGGCAGATAGCTGCTAAGTAAGACAGTGACTTCCTCAGCACTTAGATCACTTCTCCATTGGGTTCTAATATATACTGACATTCATGTTTACCTAATAAGCAGCATTGCGTGCCATCATTGTGGGACGGCAAATTTTGGGACATGGAGAGGAAAATACACACACCTTAGACCCCTTTTTCTGGGAATATGGCTGCCATTGCCATTTCTGTTGCACCATGAAAGTGTTTCTAAGTGACCAGAAAGCCATGAGCTTATGAATTAATCACAAAAGAAAGCTTAATATCATAGAGCTATATAATTCTATTTCCCACATTAGCAGAATCAGAGATGAAATGACAATGTAAGGTTCCCAGGTCTTAGCAAAACTGACCCTGACTCAAAGCCAAATTTCAGATTTAGGATTAAATGCTGTTAAATGTTATGTAACTTCTAATTTCACTGCAACCAAGTAGATATTAGTTGGAAAGCTAAAATTTTCTTATATAGCTTTTTCCTTACCTGATACACCATCTCAAAGTTAATATGGCGAGCAGAGTGCATGTTAGTTGTGGCAGAAGAGAGGAAGGTTTAATGGAAAACAGACTTGTGAAACTTCCCATTATCAATTCTATAACCCTGGAGTTGCAGGGGCACAGCTGCACTGGAGGGTACCCACAGGAATCGCTTGGAGAGAGACTGAGTGTCAGGTCTCAGAAGAACAACTGGACATACAAAATGGACTCTGTGGGGCAGGCACAGTGGCTCGGCAGGCAGAGTTCTCACCTACCATGCTGGAGACCCAAGTTCAATTCCTGGTGCCTGCCTGTGCAAAAAAAGAAAAAAAGAGGAGTCTGTGACCTTCTCAGCTTCTCCCTCACAGCACCTCCCCGACAGGACCTGATGTGGCAGCAAGATAGATGGGCATGGACATGCCCACACCCCAGCCCAGAAGCAGGACCAGATAACCATAAGCATGAGGTCATGGCCTGCTGCAGCTCGATGATGCCCAGCGATGCCTGAAGCTCACATTCCCCCACCCCGTTTTTGCCTCTAAAATCCAGCCCTCGGTAAACAAGCCAGGCCCACCTCTTTCTTCTCCTTCGGCTCTCACTCTGTTGCTCTGCTCAATAAATCCATGCTGCTTTGCCTTGCTGTGATGCATGGATTCCTAAATGACCCCATGTCTGACCCTGAGTACCTTATTTGTGGGGGCATTTATGGGGTTGGAAAGTAAGAACCCCTTGCAGATCACCCACTGATCTGCCATCCATCCATGATCATGCACCATTTGGAAGTGGGAGGTGAATTTTCAGCATAATTACCCCAGAGGCAGAAATAAAAATTCATTAAACTGTGAATACCTAAATATCCTCAAATCACTTTCTCCCTATATCAAGGCAGAGAGATCTATGGATAGCTAAGATCGTTTCCTGTCTGGGCAAGAGGATCATAGATTCATAGAATGGGAGAACGACAGGGCTTTAGAGAACACCTCATCCTATGTAAAGATGAATTTCAGTTATCTATTGCTGTGTAATAGCACATCCTAACTCATCCTAAATTTAGTGGCTTAAAACAATAACAATCATTTTATTATCTCTCATGGTTTCTCTGGGTCAGGAATGTGGGAAGGGCTCAGCTGGGTGGTTTTGGCTCAGGGTCAGTTCTGCAGGTGCAGCCTGGAGGGAGCTGGAGTTGGACAGCAGGGGTGGGGCTAAAGCAGCTGGAGGCTGGTCATGCACTTCTCCTCACATGGTCTTACTTAGGGCTTGGACTGTCTCATGCATGGCATGCTCAGGGCAGGAGTACTCTTAAATCAGACCAGAAGTCTAAGGTCAGTGTCCCAAGAGAACCAGAGGGGAAGCTGTGGTGACTTTTATTAATAACCTGGCCTCTGAAGTCACCCAGCCTTGCTTCCGCCATTGCGTGAGGAAGTACAGACCCCATTTCTCCGTGGGAGTGTTCACGTCACATTGTAAGGAGATGGGATGGGACATACTGCTGGGGCAACCTCTAGAAAATGCAGTCTACCACACACATGCTTCAGTAACATTTAGGAGATATATTTTTAAACTTTTCTTCAGTGTAAACACAATTTTAATTGCACCCTCTCTGGGTACCTTTGAATATTTATGGGGCTTTTAATATTAAGGTATTTGTTATAATTCTGGCAGAAATACAATGCCTTTCTCTGCCAAAGCCATTTGTCATACCTAGAGCTAGCCTGGAATCTGAACTGACCTGGGTTATGCATTAGCTTATAACCTGTCCACAAGATATACCATAAAATAAATATCTCAATCATTGGTAACAAATGTCACCAATGGTAGAGACTATAAAGAAAAAGAATGTCAGGTTGACAAGAGAAAAAATTAAAACTTTAGTCTGTCAAAAATACTATAAACCAGATTCAGTTTCTGTCTCTTTCAGAAAGAGACCTTAGCACATTAGTTCTTTTATTCCTGGTTTATTTCGCACAACACATTGTCCCCAAGGTTCATTTAGATTGTTGTGTGCCTCTTGATATCCTTTTTTTCTATAGCCTTACCATATTTCATCATATAAATGTATCAGTTTGCCATTCTGTCTCTCAGTCATTGTACCCTTTGGCTCCCTCCATCTATTGGGCATCACAAATAATTCCCAAAATAAACAAACCATGTCTTACAGTATCCTCACTTGGTTGTACAATCAGCAGCACTCTCATTTTTAACAATTTCCATTGGTCCATAACAACAAAGAACCAACAAACGTAGCGTCACTAACTACCAACTCAAAACCGCCCCTTCTCACTTGTCCTTCTCCCTCCAACTAGCACTGCTGGTGCTGTGGAGTTGATGTCTTCCTGTTAACTGTTGGCCTTAGCATGCATTTTTAGTTTTCTCCTAAACCTCTCTACCATTGATTCTTTGTCTACTGCCAAACCACTGAAATAGTTCATGCTAGAACTTATTTACGATTGTACGTTTAATCAAAGGGACACTTGGCACTTTACATTTCCTTTCAGTCATATTCACCTTCAATATGGCAATGTTACTTATAACCTAGATAATTAGTTACCATTCCTTCAACTGTTCCCTTGCATTTAAGTTCAGCCTCTTAGGGTAACATCTCTCCCAGCTCTAGCTTTTGTGTACCTCTAGGTCTGCTATATTCTACAGTGTAACCTCTCAGATCGCCTTTACCAGAGTCATAATAGTGGAATCTAGTGTCTGTCTTATTTCACTCAGCATTATGTCCTCAAGGTTCATCCATGTTGTCATATGCTTCGGGACCTCATTTCATCTCATTGCTACATAACATTCCATCGTATGCATATATCATATTATGTTTATCAACTCGTCTGTTGGTGGGCACTTGAATTGTTCCCATCTTTTGGCAATTGTAAATAGTGCCACTATGAACATCTGTGTGTAAATGTCCATTTGTGTTTCTGCTTTCAGCTTTTCTATGTATATATCAAGTATTGGTATTGCCATGTCATAGGGCAACTCAAAATCTAGTTTATTGAGGAATCACCAAACTGTCTTCCACAGTGTCTATACCATTATACATTCCCACCAACAGTGAATAAGTGTTCCAATTTCTGCACATCTTCTCCAACACTTGTAGTTTCCTGTTTGTAGCAGCCATTCTTACAGGTGTGAGGCAATATCTCATTTTCATATTGATTCACATTTCTCTTATAGTTAATGCAAATTAGTATCTCTTCATGTGCTTTTTAACCATCTTTTTTTTTGCTCTTCAGAAAAATACCTTTGCATATCCTCTGCCCATTTTATAATTGGGTTGTTTCTTCTTTTGTTGTTTTGTTGTATAATTTCTTTATGCACACAGGATATCAAGCCTTTATCTTATTTGTGGCTTCCAAATATTTCCTCCCATTGAGTTGGCTTCTCTTCACTTTTCTGACAAAGTCCTTTGATGTACAGAAGCTCTTGATCTTAAGGAGTTCCAATTTATTTTTTCTTTCTCTGCTTGTGCTTTAGGTCTGAAGTTTAAGATGCTGCCTACTATTACTAGAGCTTGAAGATATTTCCCTGCATTTTCTTCTAGGAGTACTGGCTCTTACATTTAGTTCTTTAATCCATTTTGAATTAATTTTTGTATAGGGTGTGTGTTATTCAGGCTTCTTTAGAGAAACAGAACCAACAGGAGAGATCTGTAAATATGATATTTATAAAGGGGTCTCACCTAACTGTGAGAATGGTAGAGGCCAAAATCTGGCAGCTCTGATGAAGGTTCTGGATGAAATCCACAGGAATGGCTCTCTGACTGAAGAAGCAGTGAAAGAGTCTCTCTTCTTTCTTAAAACCCTTCAACTGATTAGATTATCTCATTGTAGGAGACATGCCTTAGTTGAATGCAGATGTAATCAACCACAATGTAATCAACTGACTCATGACTTAATACACCAGACTTCCAGTTTATCAACTAGTCATGAAATATCCTGACAGCAATGGTCAGGCCAGTTCTTGCCTGACCAGCCAACTGGGCATAATCATTTGGCCAAGTTGACACCAGAATCTAACCATCACAGGTTATAAGATAGGGATCCGCTTTTTTTTCTTTCTTTTTTTTTTTTTTTTGTATGCTGTATGGCAGGGTCACATTTTATTGTTTTTCCATGTGAGTATCCAATGGATAGGGGTTCACTTGTATTCCTTTGGCTGTTGATATCCAATTCTCTCATGCCCAATTATTGAAAAGACTATTTTGTCCCAGTTCAGTGGATTTGGGGGCCTTGTCAAAGATCAATTGTCCATAGGTTTGGTGTTCTATCTCTGTATTCTTGATTTAATTCCACTGGTTGATAGTTCATTCTTTGTGCCAGTGCCATGGTGTTTTGACCACTGTGGCTATATAGTAAACTTTGAATTCAGGAAGTGATGGTCTTCCCACTTTACTCTTCTATTTTATAATACCTTTAGCTCTTCGGGGTCTCTTGCCCTTTCAAATAAACTTGATAACTAGTTTCTTCAAGTCTTCAAGGTACGTTGTTGAGATTTTGATCAATATGGTATTGAATCTATAGATCAGTTTGGGTACAACTGATATCTTAATGACATTCAACCTTCCTATCCATGAGCATGGAATGTCTTTCCTTCTTTTTAGGCCATATTTTATTTCTTTTAGCAGTTTTGCAATTTTCTGTGTACTAATACTTGACCATCCCTGGTTAGGCTTATTCTTAGATACCTGATTCTTTTGGTTGCTATTTTGAATGGAATTTTTTCCTTAATTGTCTCCTCAGATAGGTCATTGCTTGTGTATAGAAACATTACTGATTTTTTGTACATTAATCTTGCATCATGCCACTTTGCTGAATTTGCTTATTATCTCAAGTAGCTTTGTTGTAGATTTCTCAGGGTTTTCTAAGTGTAGGATCATATCATCTGCAAATAATGAAAGTTTTACTTCTTCCTTTCCAATTTGGATGCCTTTTATTTCTTCTTCCTGTCTAATCACTCCAGCTAGGATTTCTAGTACAATGCTGAATAATAAAGGTGACAATGGGGATCCTTGTCTTGTTCCTGATCTCAGGGGAAGTGCTTTCAGTTTCTCACCATTAACCATGATGCTAGCTGTCGCTTTTTCATATATGCCCTTCAGGATACTGAGGTTTCCTTCAATTCCTATCTTTTGAAGTGTTTTTTTATCAGGAAAGGATGCTGAATTTTGTTGAATGATTTTTCAGCATCAATTGATATGATCATGTGATTTTTCCCTTTTGATTTTTTAATGTGCTACATTGCATGATTGATTTTCTTGGGTTGAACTATCCTTGCATTCCTGATTTATACCCAATAGGTTGTGATGTATAATTCTTTTAATGTGTCTGGATTCCATTTGCTAGTATTTTGTTGAGAATTTTTGCATCTATGTTCATTAGGGAGAGTGGTCTGTAGTTTTCCTTTCTTGTAGAGTATTTATCTGGGTTTGGTATTAGAGTGATGTTGGCTTCATAAAATGAGTCAGGTAGTGTTCAGTTTTCCTCAATATTTTTTGGAAAAGTTTGAGCAGCTTTGGTGTTACTTATTTTTGAAATGTTTGATAAAATTCTCCCCTGTGAAGCCATTTGGTCTTGGGCTTTTCTTCATGGGAAGATTTTTGATGGCTGATTGTATTTCTTTATTTGTAATGGGTTTGTTGAGATTTTCTATTTCTTCTCAAGTCAGATTAGATAATTTGCATGTTTTTAGGGATTTGTCCATTACATCAAAGTTGTCTAGTTTATTGGCATATATATGCTCAAAGTATTCTCTTATGACATTAAAAATTTCCTCAGAATTCATGGTAATGATCCCCCTATCATTTATGATTTTGTTTATTTTTTCCCTTTCTCTATTTTTCTTTGTTAATCTCACTAGGGGTCTATTAGTTTTATTGATTTTCTCAAAGAAACAACTTCTGGTTTTGTTGATTCTTTCTATTGTATTTCTGCTTTAATATTTGTTATTTCTCTTCTTTTATTTGCTTTGTAACCAGTTTGCTGTTCTTTCTCTAAATTCTCCAAGTGAGCAGCTAAATCCTCATTTTTTTCTCATTCTTGTTTTTAAATATAGACATTTGTTGCAATAAATTTCACTCCCAGAACTGCCTTTGTGGCATGCCCTAAGTTCTGATATGTTGTATTCTCATTATCATTTGTCTCCAGATAGTTACTGATTTCTCTAGCAATTTCTTCTTTGACCCAAAGATTATTTAAAAGTGTGTTGTTTAATCTCCATATATTTGTGAAAGCTCTGGTCTTTTGGTAACTATTAATTTATAGCTTCATTCCATTATGGTCAGAGAAAGTGCTTTGGATAATTTCAATCTTATTAAATTTATAAAGGTTCAGTTTGTATACCAGCATGTAATCTATCCTGGAGAACATTCCGTGTGCACTGGAGAAGAATATATATTCTGGTGTTTTGGTGTGTAACAATCTATATATGTCTATTAGGTCTAATTCATTTATCACATTGTTTAGGTTCTCTGTTTCCTCATTGACTCTCTGTCTCATTGTTCTATCTAGATTGGAGATTAGTGCATTGAAGTCTCCCACTATTATTGTTGAAACATCCATAGCTCCCTTCAGTTTTGCCAATGTTTGCCTCATGTACTTTGGAACGCCTTAATTAGGGGCATAAACATTTATGATTGTTATTTCTTCTTGGTGAATTGCCCCTTTCATTAATATGTAGTTTCCTTCTTTGTCTCGTATGACATCTTTACATTTGAAATCTATTTTATCTGATATTAGTATAGCTACTCCTGCTTTCCTATGGTTACACTTTGCATAGAAGATCTTTTCCCATCCTTTCATTTCAATTTAATTGTGTCCTTGGGTCTAAGATGCATCTCCTATAAACAGCAAATAACTGGACTATATTTTTTAATCCATTATGCCAATCTGTATCTTTTAATTGGTGAGTTTAGTCCATTAACAACCAAAGTTATTACTTTAAAAGCAGTTCTTGAATCTACCATCTTATCCTTTAGTTTTTGTTTGTCAGATCTACAATTCTTGTCTCTCTTTCTTTTTTTTTTCCTTTAAGTTACCATTACTGGTATTCTTCAATTCTGTGCCCTCTTCCAGATGTCCCTGTCTTGCCTTTTTTTTTCAGCTGTCAGGACTTCCTTTAGTATTTCTTGTAGGGCAGGTTTCTTGATGACTCGCTCACTCAGTCTTTGTTTGTCTTTGGAGATTTTAATCTCTCCCTCAAATTTTTTTCATGTTCAGATTTGTATTAATAATTTTGGAAGAAATAAAATAACGAATCGTTATAGTTGAATAACCTTTTACAAGTTTGGAAGAACTTTCACTTATATCCACTAAGCCTCCCCACATCCCTGCGAGATAATCAGAGTAGGTGTTATTTGCCTATGAGAGGAAGAGAACAAGGTTCAGAGGTGAAATAAGGTTCCCCGGTTGGTAAATGATGGAGCCTGGACTAGAACCTAAGCCATTTGACATGCTGCCTCCCTGAGAACATTCAAGTTACGATATCCTGCACTCTATAACAAAAAATTCTCTCCTATGTGGTTGATCAGACGTGTTTTAATAAGTTTTATACCACCTGCTCCTCATATTGAAAAAGAAACTGTGATGGACATTTCTACCTTGTTACAGAATGATTTTTCTCAGACTTATCAAGCACCATCCTAAGGTGAAACTTGATTTAACGCTTTGAGGATCCTTGGTTAAAATTCTAAATTATTTAAACAATTTATTTTTGAAAATTCTGCAAAAGTATTCCTATGTTAAATTTACTTAAACTCAAGAAATACAGAACAGGTCTGGTTATATTTGTGAAAGCTTTGCAACTTTTCCCAAGAAAATTTTTAGATGTGAATAATTGAAAAATAGGGAAAAGCATTTAGCAACATAATCTTATTGGGAAACCTAGGCAGAGTTCACCTAAATCCAAGTCTGTCACACAAATTTGTTTTCTTTATTGATGGCTCGAGGAAGGAGAACCATTAGAATCTACTTTGTGATTTGATCCCGTTTTAAATGTGACCTCTTCAGCAACAAGCTAGAAAAAGGATTATACCAATTGGAGGGGTCAAGAAATAGTGATTAAAGCACATGTACTAGATGGAAGAAAACACTTGCTCTATAGTAGTTTTGCCTTGGCCCAGTGTAAATATACCTATCAAGGCAGATTTTAAGGCTATTGCATTTTCTATGTTAAATTTAGAACTCTGAATGGGTGAATTTATCAACTTGGAATAAAAGGTTGAAACTGAATATGACTGACTACATGTCAAAAGCAGAGTAAATGTGAACAGGCACAAAAGGCAAGGGAAAAAGCAAACTGCTCTTGACTACAGAAAAAACAGCAAATACATATCCTTCAGTTTAAAGTGAAATAACATCAGGCAGGAAGAGCATGCTTTAAAAATATAAAACTGGGTGGCTGCCATGGCTCAGCAGGCAGAGCTCCGACCTGCCGTGCTGGAGGTCTGGAGTTCGATCCCTGGTGCCTCCTGCCCATATGCAAATTAAAAAAATATATATATAAAACTAGTACTCAACTATACTATCAGGAATGATATTTTAAAATTTCTGTTTTTTTAAATTTAAGAAGAATGGGGAGAAACGTAAGGCTATGGGGTACAGAAAGCAAATGGGCACTAGAAAGCGTGCTGAGAGGATGTGGGAAGTTAGGAAAGACCAAAAAACAAATACACTCAAAATGGATTAAGAGTCCCTCTAAATCAAGAAATCAGAAATGTTTCCTAAACTGAGAGATTTGGCCAAAGAATTTAGTGGCAATACAGGTGACTATTTTCCTTACAAAAAAAGCAGTATTTTAATGTAGATGATAAATTCTGCTGTTAAATTTAGTCACTGACCTACTGTAAAAATTGAAACTTAAGTGCTGTCAGTGATACATGGCAGAAAACTGCTTCTAAAAACAGCTATAGTAGGGCTTGGCATTAATGAAACTCTTAAGAAACATCAAAACTTACCCTTTTGAACTTAAAGCCTAATGAGAAAACATTTCTACTCCTACTATTGAAATCTAACAGTTTTAACTAAAGTGGAAAATTTTGCAACTACATTTAAGTTCTCTAAGATAGAACTTGAGAATATCTAGAATGCTCTAGTTCAGTGTACTGAGCTCAAAACCAACTCTACTTTGGAAATGCATCTAGGCTCAACTACATTCCTTACATGGTATCCTTGGCATCAGCATGTTTTCTCTTCAATGGGTTTGATTCATTGGCAATACTCTGACGAAACCATGCTGGTGGTAATAAGAATATTTTGGAGCCCACTCATTGAAGGATTAATTAGAACATTCTGAACTGCAGTTGTTGCAGGAACTGGTTTGGCAGGTGTGGCCTGAGATGGTGGACTCTGCACAGTAAATTGCTGGCTTGTCACTGACTCTGGAGTTGCAACTTTATTTGGGACAGGGACTGTTTGTGGAATAATTATAGTAGAAGTGGTAGGTCTGCTATGAACAGCACCAACACTTAACTGTGGAACTAGTCTTCCTTGGGTGGGCCCCTTTTTAATCAAGGACTTCAGCCTAGAGTTTGGAGCTGTTAAGCAGTCTTTGCCAGGTGGGGTCCTGTAGAGGGCTTAACCAGTGGTAAAGGGGCTTGGTTTTTCTGCCTTGCAATATTCAGTAAAAAATCTCTTAGGGGAGGAGAGTTAAAAGATTGGTCAACACGACACTGGATTGCCTGTCTCAATCATCTGCATCAACATTAGGTTTCTTACTCTCCCTCAGTTTTGAAAGACAACTTCACTGGATAAAGAATTCTTGGCTGGAAGCCTTCCTTCAGGATCTTAAACACATTGTACCACTGCCTTCTTGCTTCCATGGTGCCTGTTGTGTAGCCCAAATTCAGTCTTAAGTGTTTCCCCTTGTATGTAGTAGATTGCTTTTCTTGTGCTACTTTTATGATTTTTGCTTCTCTTCAACATTTGATGGTTTGATTAGTACGTCCTTGGAATAGGCCTTTTGGATTTATTCTGTTGGAGTTTGTTGGGCCTCTTTGACTTGCACATTTATGTCTTTAGGGTTGGGAAGTTTTCCCTGATTATATTTTCAACTAATTTTCCCAGAGTTTTACTCTTCTCTTCTTCTTTTGGGATGCCAATGACTTTTATACTTGTGCACCTCTTATTGTCCATCATTTCCCTAAGATTCAGTTCCATTTTTTCCATATTTCATGCCATTTGTTCTTTTCGGCACTCTAGTCCAATTGTTCTGTCTTCTAGCTCACTTATTCTTCCTTCTGCATCTTTGAATCTGCGATTATGTGTCTTCAGTATATTTCTAACTTGGTTTATTGTATCTCATCTCTGTGAGATCTTCCATTTTTAAATTATCTTTTGAATTCTTCTTTATGTTCTTCTAGTGTCTTCCTGATGTTCTTTATTTCTTTATAAATATTCTTGAGTAGTTGTTCCATATTCTGCATCCGCTCCAGAGTTTTGATTTGGTCATTTGGCTGGGTCGTTTCTGCTTGGATCTTCATATGCTTTGTGATTTTCTGTTTTGTTTGGGGCATTTGATTATCTTAATAAGGTTATTTTGCAAATTGGTTTCCTTCACTCATCTAAAATTTGGTATTTATTGGGTTTTACATTGAAGGTTTCTTTTGCACTTGGTTTGTCAGTAATACCCTGCCAAACCAAAGCCTGAATCTCATGTAGGGGTTACAGTCCCACTTGAGGGTCTCTTAAAAGCTAGGCCGGGTTGCATGGGTACTTCAGTGGCAGAGTGCCTGCCCGCCATGTGGGAAACTTGGGCTCAACTCCCAGCCCATGCAGCCAAATAAAAAAATGATAAAAGTAATAATAATAATAAAATAAAATATACTAAAAATATGAAAACAAACACAACAACAAATAGCACACCTCACCAGTAGTAGGCTCCAAAGTCAGAAGCAGATATCCCAAGATATATTGGGAATGAACTCAGACTGGTGCCTTCAGAAGGGAGAGAAAATAATTAAAAAATAAATAAAATAAATAAGAAATAAAAAATAAAAGGATGTAAGTATATAAAATATATACAAATAAAAATAACAATGCTACTGCTAATATATATATACAAATATATATATATAATATTTTTTTAAAAAAGAAGGGTAAAAAGAAAAAAGAAAACCTAGGCAGACAGAGTGGGCCTGCCTCCACTTACTGCCCTCACCAGTAGGGGGTGCTCCTGAGGCGCCTCCCCCCAGACCCTTGCTCCCCACTACGGTAGCTGGAGAGATGGCCTGCACCGTGGGGGTGCTCCCGGGCCATGGCAGCGGGATGGCTGGTCTGGGATGACTCACCCCCTGACCACACTCCTGGGCATTCTCTTCCTGTTGCCCATCTTATTCTACGGAACAGAGGTGACTTCAACTCACCCCACTGGGCCATCTCCCGGGGAGTCCATCACACCATATATTTTTAAGGAAAGACATGGCGCTTTTCAAAACAGCAAGTATAATGTAATTCTCTCTATGTGTCTATGTATATCTCCACACAAAGAAAAAAGACAAAATGCTGTAATATAATACAAGTGTTATCAGATATTATCTCTTAATTGTATGACTTTGGATGGTTTATAATACAATCTATTAGCTTATCAATGTATATCAAGGTTTCTTTAAAATGAACATAAACAATTTATTTTAAATTCTTAATTCAAATGCGACAATTGACCTTTTAAAATGCATTTAAAATGATAAAAAATAAATATGGATATATTCTAATTGTAAAAACCTAAACGATACAGAAGTATATAAAATAAAATCCCTTTTCACCATAAAATTATTTTCTAAAAAAAATAAATTAGGCAAGCTTCCCTCCCTCATGTTTCATAAGCAGAAACCAGAAATAGTTAAATACACACACCGATGGGCTTAAGATACTTCTGAACACACTGTGGTAACTGCCCATTTTCTCACCTTAACGGGTCCAAATACAAGTCACAAAGCCTCAAAGCGACACACGGGGCAGGATCTGGTTGACTGGTGAGTGTGGACATCACGAAATGTGCTGCACGGGAGACGCATCTAGAAGCTTGGTGGTCACATTTTAACCCTGAGGCCATGGAAGCCTTCCACCCAGAAAGGTGCATTGCTGACAGATCAGAAGAAAGACAGTTAGAGGCACAGCCAAGTACTCCGGTGTTAAAAGCCTGCAGACCAGGAGCCACTGCTTCACTGGAAGTCAGGGGAGCAAAAATTCACCCTACTTTGAACCTTAGTTGTTTTCACAAAGCTCTGACAAAATCCATGCATTCTCCATCAGTAAATACGCTGCTTTAAGAAAGCTTTTCTTAATTCTCATTTATCCCTCCTGCCCTTGTATTTGCAGAGCTTACAAGCAAAAGAAGCCGGCAAGCATGAATTTCCCCTGAGTGTTTTCACCACTACCTATGAAAAGCATTTTAGTAAAGTTCCCTGATAAGAATCTGTTTACGTAGGTAATCTTTGCTGCAGGAAATCTGGGATTTTTCTGCCAATGATTGCAAAGGAAGGAAGGGCTTGCATCTCAGGGAAGTTACAGGTTTGATTATCAGAATCCTCCCCAGTTCTGTCCCCGGGCCCCTGGCACATCCAGATCATACCCAATTTCTCTAAATTTCATTCCCCTTGAAATGAAATGAATACAGAAGAAGAAATACTCTGATGGTACTTGAAAAAAGAAAAATTTTCCAGATGTTTCTGTTACTTTTGTATGAGACACTGCAGCAGTTTTAAAGAATGAAGACATAGAGGAATTTGCAAGAGTTTTGGGGAAACAAAGTGAAAAGAGCTGTAGAATGCAAAACATTTTACTGTGTTCTAAGAGAAAGATCTGTTCTTGCTTCTACTATTAAATGCCTTAATTTGTTGCTTTAGTTTGATATTTTCTAGTGCTACCTGCCAAACTATAACAACTGGTTTCAAAGAATCGACAAACTTTCTGCATTTTAAGCAACGTCTAGATACCACAGGTAAGCCGAATAGGGACCCGGCTGTCCCAGGCCTGTGCACGGGTGTGCGCACACAGGTCACACTCACAGACTGTTTACCTGCTCGTCTCTGCCCTAGAAGGCAGTGTGGTGTGATGACAAAGAGCACACACTTTGAAGCATAGGGCTGAGTCTGGGTGCCAGCTCTGGACCTTAGTAGCTTGTCCCTTTTAGCAAGCGCCTTAGTCTCTGAGCTTACTTTCTCAACTGTAAAATGGCACTGATGATAATGACACCGCTCTCATAAAGCTACTGTGAGGTTTAAATAAAACGATGCTATATAAATACTCAGCACAATGCCAGGCAGGTAGTAAGCATTTTATAAATGTTCACTATTTATACATCTTTCCCATAACAGAGGAGAAAGGGTATCGCTCCCCTGTATTTGCAATGTGCCTGCAATTCATCTCTGCTTACCAAAATCTTCCTGCAGCTTGCAGAGCAGAGTGTGACCTGGTTAGTACCTCTCCCCTCCTCAGTTTTATCCTGATATTTTTCCATTGCCTTTCTCCATACCAGATAGTAAATCTGATCAAGGGAGAGAATTGGGTGTTATCTTTGTTCACAGAAATACAGGGGGGCGTGCATGGGACGTAGACAGGACATGGTATGGGGTGGGAGTGGAGGGATGTAGAATCGCTTTTATTTAAATCTCAAAGGGCGAGGTTTCAGACAGAATGCAAAGGGAAGCCCAGAGAAGGGGAGCAGCCTTCCCGAGGACACAAAGCCGCCTTCTGCTGAAGCTGGGATAAGCAGCCCTCTTCTGGCAATGGAATCCCGTTTTGCCTGTCGGGGAACCTTCCAGCGTCTGTGCTCTCTGGTCCCTGAGTGGTTAGTGCTTCGATTGTTTGCATGCATTTCTGCTCTTGGGTTTGACCCAGGAGAGCTGTTCTCCATAAGGGGGACTGGCCCCGTCCCAGGACCCCGACAAAATGATTCTGGCTTTTTGCTTGGTGCTTTTGTAGGTGAGGCTGACCAACAGCGCACGGAGCGGTATGTGCTCTGCAGCCGGGCCGCCAAGCTCCATCGCTTCTGGGAGATAAGCCGCCCTGGCACACGCTCGGCTTGGCCTGCAGCATGATGGTGCCATGCACGTGTGCCAGTCTACCGAATAAAGAGAGATTCAGGGCAGCTTCTGGGGCTGCCAATCAGGGCTTCCACTTTCCATCCTGTGTGAGTTAAGTCTTGGTCTCACAACTGTCTCTTAAATTAAAATAACCAAGTGTTTAAATATTCATGCTTTGCTTATTTCTGTATATTTAATTTATTATGTATCACTTTTCTTGGGTTTTATATAAACTTGCCTGAGGACTTTTTTTTTTCAGTTTGAATACTGGCAGGATGTTCCTTTTTCCTTGGCAGAGTGTTGATTAGTTAAAGAAAATAAAAAAGTCTGCCTAGCTAAGAAGATAATATATTTTACAGATTGCTTTTGCACTTGAGTAAAAATTATATTACAGTCATTATCGTCATCATTAATTAATCTTTACCGAATGTTAATGTGGCACCTAGCAAGAGGGGTCATTAAAACATCTGCTTCAGTTTATTCCCAAGGCTGGAAACCATTGTCTCCATCTCCTCTACCCAGTTTTTTCTATTCATTTAAGAGGCTAGAAATGAAGCAGACGTTGGTCTCTTTTTTCCTGCCTATTTCTCCCACTGGTAAAAACTGAATCATATCTTCCTTCTGTCCTTTGGCTGAACAGGTCTTCACCAAATTCCATCTCGTAACTCTCTTGGTTTGGAAGATGTGATAAAAGGGCTGTTTCTCAGGCCTGAGTAGTCAGCTAACTCTTCTCTCTCTAAACAGTTCCTCAAGCCTGAGTTTTGGGAAGTCAAAACTTATGCAGATAGAAAAAATTATTGAGGCTGGGTTGAGGTTCAGAACTAACAGTGAAACCTAAGGGTCTTTCCTTCCCACATCTAAAACAAAGGGATGAACAATAATTGATTAGGATTCGAGAGGGTATTTATAAGAGAGCTTCAAGCGGTGGCTTTTGGAGGCATATTTTTCTCTTTTAAAAGGTCATAAGGGGCGGGTGACGGTGGCTCAGGGGCAGAGTTCTCACCTGCCATGCTGGAGACCCGGGTTCGATTCCTGGTGCTGCCCCTGCAAAGAAAAAGTCATGTTGTACCCAATTTCAAAATATATAAATAACGATTCCTTGATTATTGAGCTAATTAAAAATTTCAGGCTTTGTTCCGCCACCCCCACCCCCACCCCATAAACTCGCACTTGCCTCCGCTTCCCTCTTGTCACTACCCACTCAGCATCTGCTAGAGACTGGGTACAAGTCTCAGTATTAGCCTAAGAAAATAACACAACAAAGTTAGAAATTTAAATCAGCTGCCAAACACGAAATCATATGTCACGCCTCTGCTCAAAAGCATTATATAAGCAGCAACAGAAGGAAAGAAAAAAGAAATAAAGGAGGAGGGAGCCAGATGGGGGTTGGGCGAGAGAGAAAGAGAGACAGAGAGAGAGAGAGGGAGGATGAGAGAGAGGAAAGAAGGGCAAATGAACTAGGCAGAAACTTAAGAAATGTATATGAACTTATGAAAGCAATTTTGAGGGTTACTGTGGAATGCAAATGATTTTTAATAATAGAGAGACAGCTGAGTAATATTTTAAGCAAGTAATATTTGGAAAAGGAAAAGGTAAACTCTCGCCTAATAAATTTGTAAAATGTAATGCCTCTAAATCCTGAATGAAATGTTTTCTAAGAGAACTTGAAAAAAAGGTTCTAAATCTTCTTTTATCTGGAAGACTAATTAGAGAACAACACATGCATTTAAAAAAAATTAATAAAGGGATACTTATATTGTTAGATATGAAATTTTAAAAAAACCAACATAATAATTAAAATCGTGTTACTGACCCCAGAATAGACTGATGAATAAAAAGGAATGAAAAACTCAGAAACAAGCATCTCTGCCTATATATAATTTATATCTGATAAAGATGACATTTTAGACAAGTCAGGAGAGATGGATTATTTAATTTCTGGTTTAGGAAAACTATTTGGTCAAGAGTTGCGTTCATTTCCTGTGGCTGCTGTAACAAATTACCGCAAACTTTTTGGCTTGGAGCAATAGAACTGTATTCTCTCACACAGTTCTGTAGGCCAGAATCTGAGACAAACTTCTCTGGGCTGAAATTTGGGTGCTGGCAGGGCACAGCCCTTCTGGAGGGTCTCTGTGTGAATTTGCCTCTTGGGCTCCTGGTGGCTGCTGTCTCTCCTTCCCTCACAGCCGCATCAGTCCAGTCTCTGCCTTCACTTCTGTGCCTGTTAAACCTCTCTCTGCTTCTTCCTTATAGGGACACTTGCAACTGCATTTAGGATCCCCTGGGATAATCCGGGATAATCCCCCATGGCTAGAGCCTTAATTTAATCACATTTGCAAAGACCCCTGCTCCATATAAGGTGACGTTACAGGTTCCTGTGACCAGGACCTGGTATCTTTGGGTGGTGATTATTTACCCTATGATGGGGGTAAATCAGATTCTTATCTCACCTTGTACACCAAATAAATCTCCCAGGTGTTAAATTTGTTAAATAGAAGAATACAACGGCAAATAGTTATCTGATAGAATGGGGAAGGCCCATTTAAGTATAATTGTATAACTATGTAGAAATTACATAAGGTTTTGCTTATGTGGATGGTAAAACCGATTAGGTCTAAGATTAATAAGAAATGACAAATTGGAACAAGTATTAGAAACACACTAAAAGTTGATATTAGTATGTGTGGAGTTGTTACATATATATAAAAGATAAGTATCTTAATAGAAAAATGGTCTGAGAATAGGGACAGGTATTTCACAAAAGAAGAAAAGGACAATAGACATAAAAAAAGTTATCCTTGAGTAATCAAAAGCAAGTGACATGTTAGCGGTACTTAGTCAATGCATTGGCAAAAATTATTAAAATTGCAGCAAGGGCAAGGATACGAGGAAATGGATGCTTTCATCACCTGCTAACGACATGCTAATGGCGCAGCAATTTTGCAGATACCTATGGAAATATGTGTAGGGACTTAAAATGTACGTTCTTTTCAAATCAGAAATTGTGATTTTAAATTATGGGAACAAATGAACAACCGCACAAACCGAAAGGTACGAGAATGTTCATCACTGCTCCATCAAAACATGGGAAAATCATATATCATCGAATATCTTACCATAGAATTTTAGTTAATTTTGCTATTCCAGGATGGAATAGAATACTGGGCAGGTCTTAGAAATTCTATCTAATGAGGTGAAAGTATTCACAATAAGTGGCCTGTGGAGAGAGTAAGTCACACAGCCGCCTGATGTGTGTGTGAGTGTGTGTGTGAGTGTGCCTGTGTGCGGCTGCATCATAAATGATGGAGGAAAATGTCACCACTGGCCCTCACTGGAGGTAGGATTGTAAGTGCTGCCTCCCTCTGTTTAAAAATTATTTAATTCTCATGAGTATTACTTTCAAAAATAGGAAAGAAGAAAACATAGATGCATATACTTTTAAATTTCCTACAGAATTAAGTCAAGTCTTCCAAACTCGGCAAATACAGGCCCTTTTGCAGTCCATTCTGCCTGCTTTCGATTTTCACCTCCCTGAAAGCCCATCGCGTTGCTATGGCGACACTGAATTGCTTGGCCTTCTCTGAACCTGATCGTGGGTTTTCAGAAGCCTGTGTGTTTGCACAGGTAGTTCCTCCTGGGACCCTTAGCCTCTCCTGAAAACCCAGCCCTCCATGGAAGGCAGAATGTCTGCATGATGTGCCCAGGCAGAAGGGATCGCTGCCTCTTCCCTGCTGCTTTGGCCGTGGGCGCGAATCTCACATGCTGTGATGGCGCTTTTGTCCTGCTCACACGTTCGTTCGTGGCTCTGTTCCCCCCTGGGGATGGTGAGCTGCCTGGAGACAGGTGGAGTCTCTTGGAGCTGCTTGTGCCCTGCCGTCCTTGAGGTGGGGGTAGATTGCGGCATGCAGAGCCTAAATAGAAGCCAGCGATACCAGGGCATAAGGAAAGAAGTACAGTAAAGATGAGGAACTAAGTATTATTCAATTGGTCAGAGGTGAATTTCTAAGGTGGACTTAATTATTTCAACCCACTGATTTATGTTGGTTGAAACAAAATCAATGCCTTTCCGATTTGGTTTGCGTTGCTTGCTTCTCTTTTATTTTCCAGTGTGAAGAAAGCTGTTTTGTTGCTGCTCCTTTTTAACTTTATAATTGGTGTGTTAAATGGTGCAATTTTGTTTAGCATATACTGGTTGCGTTTCAAAATAGTCTCACCTTTTTTACGAAATCAGATTCCAGAGCTGTGCTGAATCATTTGCGCTCCTTGAGGATAATTAGAAACAGCTGGGAAGCAGGTCTCCTCCTGGCACTTACCTGTCGGTAAAATGCAGAGACCAGGTGAGAAATTGCAGTCACTCCTGGGACCGCCGTGGGGCCAAGGCGTGGCCAGGTCACGTCTCTGCGTTACCACCGTCTACTTTTTGTGTTAGAACAGGACAGGAAAGCCGCTTCTGTGGAATTTGGCTGACGCAAGCTGCTGGATCTGAGGCGTTAGAAAGGACAGTGCAGGTGACTTTAAGGGGCTGGGGGGGCTGGTGACAAAGCTGAGCATTTAACCCAGGAGCAAAAGTAAAGCTAATGCGCCCTTGGCTTCTGCAGCGTTGCTTGGAAGGGTCTAAGCAGGGGAACTGTTACTGTTATTTTTTTTTTGGAAGGAAACCATAGTTGAGTTTAGAATGTAGTAAACAAATGCACGGGACAAAACTTTATTGTTATAGGGATAAAGATGAAGTGCCAGGGAGTTGTGTACTTTTCCTTTCGAGTAGCAGGCGTTCTATTCCGAGTGGAGGGATCTGTAAAATATTAGGCATAGGGTTGTGGAATGATTTCTCGGTAGGTTTTAGTTTAGTGGGTTTTTGTTGTCGTTGTTTTCATTTTGCATTCCCAAAGGAAGCTTAGATTTCCTTGCCTGTGCCTCAAATGGAGAGCAGAGCAGCGTGATGGGTTGGGACATCTGTGTGCCTGGAGGCAGAAACGTGGGGTGGAACCTGTGGTCTGTGCAGCTGGCCTGGGAACTAAGCAGCCAGACGGGGGCAAGCTGCAAAGTCCGGGCCTCAGTTTACCCCTCAGTAAGATAAGGGACATGAACTAAATCAGTGTTCTTACACGCTTTGTTTCAGCAGGAATCTCCCCACTCTTGCCACCCCCCCCCCCAAAGAAACTCTTATATGGAATCCTGTGTTATTTATGAAATAGATAAACATGGACCTATTTTGGCTGAAATGGCAAAGTGAAATCACACTCTGCCCGCCTTTCCCTGGCTTCCCTGCTGTTTGGGGGCCTCGGGGAACATGGTGTGGCCCTAGCCTCAGCCATGCCTTGTGCCTCTTCATCCCTAATGTTATCTGATCTGAAAATAAATGAAACGCTGATTAAACTGCCTTGTAGTCCATCTCAGCTCAAGGTCCCATTCACAGTCACCAATCCAGCAAGCGAAATAATTTAAAATAATGTTTCCCAAAGTTTAAAAAGAAAATGAAAACAAATCAAATCACTCACTCCCCACCAAAGAAATCAACTAGCAAAAGGAATATTAAATTCATCACCAAAGCTGTCTCCTCCACCTTCGCAAGTTTCACAAGTATACACACGCGCAGGCACACGCATGCAGGCATGCACGCTCAGGCACACACGCGCAGGCACATGTGTAAGCACGCACACACACAGGTATGCACATGCACAGGCACACACACACACACGCAGGCACACACGAGCAGGCAAGCATACGTGCAGGCATGCACACGCACAGGCACACACACATGTGCAGGCACGCATACGCGCAGGCACACACGCAGGCACACACACACAGGCACATGTGTAGGCAT
>PVIY010008480.1:58067-76919 GCA_004026745.1 Myrmecophaga tridactyla
ACACAGATATGCACATGTGCAGGCACACACGCGCAAGCACGCACACGCGCAGGCACACGCGCAGGCACACATGCGCAGGCACATGTGTAGGCATGCACACACAGATATGCACACGTGCAGGCACACACCTGCAGGCACACACAAGCAGGCAAGCACACACGCAGGCACACACACGCAGGCACATGTGTAGGCACGCACACACACAGGTATGCACACGCGCAGGCACACACGCAGGCACACACGCACAGGCACATGTGCAGGCACGCACAGGCACATGTGTAGGCACACACACGGGTATGCACACGCACAGGCATACACATGAGCAGACATGCACACGCGCAGGCACACACACACGCAGGCACATGTGTAGGCACGCATACACACAGAAATGCACATGCGCAGGCATACACACGAGCAGACACGCACACGAGTAGACATGCACACGCGCAGGCACACACACGAGCACGTACGCACACGTGCAGGCACACACGTGCTCCTTATAGCACCCTTTCTTCTCTCACTCCGTCCAGACTCCTCCACCAGCTCGAAGTGCAATCCTCTGCCCGCCCGCACCCCCTCTTCTGGTCCCCCCGGTATCAGATCTGCTGCGTTCTTCAGTACCCTGTCCCCTGCAGATCTGCCGGGTTCACGTTCCTTGTGGTTTTATTTCCTTTCGCCCATTGTAACTCCGTGAACTCTCTAACAGCCCCGCGCAGGAATCAGCCGAGCTCGGAGGGAGCCGGGCTTCTTTTCGTAGAGTGGGCATCGAGGAGGGCTGGGACCAGACTGCAAACGCTGTCTCCTATAAGTCTCCTCGTCAGTGACTCACGTGTCCTTTCACGGATCTCCTTTCCTGACTCCTACTTCCATTCAGATCATCACAAACAGATCGCGCATGGCTGCGATTCCTGGAGCTGAAGCGCGGTGCAAGGGTTGCATTTCGGGAGGTGTTTTCCATGCTCCTTTCCCCTTCGTTGCGTTCCTCTGTCTTTCTTTTGCTTTTTCCCTGAATCACTAGCCATTCCCAGGACCACTCTCCAATGCCCCCAGTATTCCTGGGCCATGGCAGAGACTGAGAATGGGGTCTCTAAGGTGGGGACCAGGACACCTGTGGGCAGAGCCCTCCCAGGCTGCCATCCTCGGTCCTCTCAAGACGGACCTTCCTCTTCTTTCCCCTTAAGCTCTTTCCTTTCTCACTGCCCTGGCCAATGCTCGTGCCCAATTTTTGCCTCCCTGGTTCTTTGAGGGGCAGTGGGTATCTTTAACAGGGCCTTCGGTTGCCCATAGGATTCATCAGGCTTTGAGTGGATCTGAGGGGGTGGGTGGGTAGGCCCAAGCTGGGGAGCTGTAATGGTTATCTGGGGTAGATGCAGCTCTGAGGCCACAGTGCGGCCTCTCCTGCTGCTGTGCTCACACTTACCTGTGTCCCATGTCACCGGGGCAGTTTCTCAGGCACAAACAGTACTGGCATAGGTTCATCTCGGTCTCTCATGAAAGAGCACCGAGCGCTCTGCCCAACCCCAGAATGACTGTGGCTTCCTAATCAGCGTGCCTGTATTTGCTGCCTTTGACATGCGTGGATCCACTTCCTTCTGCATTACTCACTGGTGCCAGGGTCTCTCCCGCTGCCCACCCGCCCCCGCAGCACACACCTTGGGAGAGAACAACCACATCGCCAGCTTTCGATGAGGCCAGGATGCGACGATGTGCCCTCTGTTTGTTACTTGCCAACAAACCTGCCCCTTTGGCCATCTGTAAAGGTGGGCGTTGGAGGAAATTCTAACGTGCAGCAGGCAAGTGTGAAGGTGTGAAAGTGTGTGTCTGTGTGAGGAAGAGAGCAAGAGAGCGAGCACCCAGGCCTCCCTGGACTGCGTCTGTGTCTGTCTAAGCCCTCAGTGGCTCATGGGAGCATCAGGTCATCGGAGCTGGGGAACCAGTCCTGCCTCATTGCAGAGCTGTGCGTCGGCTGTGAGTGGCATCCAGCCAGCGTACTTTCCCCTTCTCCTAAAATCCAGGCTTTGCATTGGCAAAAACAGACATGGACTTAGAGCCAGACAATTTTGTCCAAATCTGGTACTGCCCGAAGAGGCAGAAAAAGCATCATGGATGAGTGGTTAATGGTGCAGACTGTGGAGCCAGGCTGTCTGGATGGGAACCCTGAACCTGACGAAGTGACTGAACACCACTATGCCTCAGTGTCTTCATTTGTGAAATGGGGAAGGTAACTCTAGTTTGTGCCTCGTGGGGTTGCTGTGCGGGCGGAGTTGGGCAGCCTTGGCATGTTCCTGGTGCACTCTGAATACGCGCTGTTGGTTATTCACAGACACAATGGGACAGTCCTGTAGGACAGCACTAAGCAACATCCTGCTGTTATTACTAGTTGTGTGTGTTTGCAGCAGCTACCCTCTCTGAACCTCGTTTTCCTCATCTGTAAAATACGGGTGAAATTAGATCCCTCACTAAACAGTGCCTTAAGCATGAATTTGTTTGAGATGGAAATCTCTAGAGGATCATGTCTTCTGCTGCTGGGGTTTCTGCCAGGCTCCACACGTCCTGCTCTGTGCATTTTGAAGTTGTGGGTCAAAGGATCTCAAAAATTTCAAATGCAAGAAGGATCAAAAAGGTAAAGGAAAACGGTTACGCATACTTTGGTGCCATATGTTGTATGTCCCGAAGGGCTCAGGAGGAACTGGCTTCCTCTGAATCTGTGCCCGTGTGATTGCTGCAAAGAGACCTCCTCTGACGACGTCTGGTGAGGACCGGGGCTGGCTGATTCCGAGGCGCTGACACGCAGGTCCAATCTGGACTGCAGGATGGAAGGTGGACTGACTGCTCAGGTCCTGCTTCTGTCACTTCTCAGCTATGTGATCTTTGGCATGTTAACCTCTCTGGGTCTGAGTTTTCTTATCAAAAGGAAGCTCAAATAAAATATCTTAAAAGAATGTGGTGCAGAGTAGACAAACTGCAAATGCTAGTTCCTTTCCCTTGGGGAAAATAAAAAATTAGTGTCTGTATGTATCAGGCAGATCTTTGGATAAGGTTCAGTGTAGGGACATGGTTTATAAGATATAATATGTGAAAATGCAGTGTAATTAAAAATTCCAAAGCACACACAAGGTACTAATTGCTAAATAGTAATAGTTTTTTTGTTTGTTGGTTTGTTTTAAACCCAGCTCAGTTGATAGTGGGGTTTCTGGATCTGTCGAGGGGTAGTCCAGCAGCTAACTTCATACAGCAAATTACTGCACATAATACATGCTTTACTATTTTAGAAAAGATGGCCATATAAATGATAAAAAAAAATAGCTCTGATACTGGTACTTGACTGCATGTAACTCGGATAGATCAAATAAAGAGAAATCCAAACCATAAGCATAGCCTGGGGATGGAGAATGCTTTGATATGGCCTCTCCTGCTGTCTTCTGGGAATTGGTTTGAGACTGTACTTAGAGTCACTGGAAACCTAAAGCTTCCCAAGGCCTGAATCATTCTGCTCTGGGAGGCATTTTTAAATGCTGGTCAGACTTCTTGAGAAAGGTCCTACTTCCCATGTCTACTGGGACATCTGCTATGGCATCTCCAGTCTAACAAGTTCAAAACCAAACTCCTGATACTATTGACTCCAAATCAGGTCCCCCCAGAGTTGTTCTCATCTTAGAAGTGGTGACTTCACCCTTCCTGGAGCTCAGGGCAAAACCTTTTGCATCATCTTTGAGTTTTCTCCATCATTCTTACCCCCTCCCAACCATCAGCACATTTTGTTGGCTCTACCTTCAAACTGTAATTGAAATCTGACCGCTTCACACCACTTCCACGGCTATGGCCATGTTCTCCTCTCACCTGTTACTGCATATTATCTCCTAACTGGTCTCCTGCTTCCGTCCTTGACGTGCCACTGAAGCCAGGGCAGAGCGCTGTGCTCAGATCCCTCTGATGGTTCTTAATCTCACTCGAGTAACAGTCAGCCCGTACATTGGCCTTAGAGGCCCCGGTCAGCCAGGCCCTGCTCCCTCTTCCCCAGGACCTAGTCCTCCACGCTCTCTCCCTTTCTCACTGCACCAGCTCTACTCATCTCCCTGCTGTTCCTCAAACATGATGCCTTTATTCCTACTGGACAACTAGGTCCTAAAACCTGGAGAAGAAACATTTTTCAATAGTTCCCCGAAGGACAGAGCCCAAACTCTGCCCTCTAGTCTGCATACATTGCTCCTTTCTCTGAATTCCTCGGGCACATTTATTCTAGGAATCCCACCACTTGATGACTGATTTATACTCTCCTGGACTGATCCTTATGCATTTTATGTGCTCATGTTCTATCATTGCAAGAAGGTGATGTCCTCCTCGAAAGCTGGAACAAAGTTTTTTGCTTGATTTTTTTCCTTCTCATTACCGTGTACAACAAATCCTGACCTGTTAACTTGGGTATTGCAAATCCAGGACCCTGAGTCCTGGGGGTGGTGTCCCCAGCTTTGCATACACGTGTGAATTAATTACTTCACTCACTGCACATGGTTAAGTATCCACCAAGTGCCCTGATGAGGGTATGGCAGTGAATATAGATAGTTTGCCCTCTAGAAGAGTTTTCAGCCTTATGCATTTTAGAATCACCTGAAAGATTTTAAAAACATATAGACACAGATACGCACAATTTTACATACATACATATACATATGCATAAATATACATACAGATATTGGAACCCCACCCCACACCCCCTGAGTCAGAATCTTAGGACAAGGGTCCTTGGTAGGCATTTCTTTCAGAGTTTCACCGCTAGAGGTGGCTCTTGTGGCCTCTGGCCATGTCTCAGACTGCGGGGACTGAGAAGTCCACACTAGGACATGAGTCAGTGGAAAAGAACTGTCAGGTGACCCCTCCCAGGGCCCAGAGCTTGTGTGGGAGAAACGAGAGCAGATGGTCATTTTTTCTAAGAAGTGAAGCTGGATCTATGATGCTAACCCTGGATAAGAGGGCAAGATTTCTTTCCAGATTTTAGTATTACATGATTTTTGAAATACATTTTTTGAAACAAATTCTTTCCGCTGGTCTTTTACAAATATCAAGTCAGATCACATCTTCCCTCTGCTTCACACCCTCCAGTTGCTCCCTCATCTCACTCAGGGTAAAAGTCTGAGTCCTCACATGGTGCACAAGACCTGATCAAACCCCGTTTCCCCACCCCTGCTCTGTTGTCTCCCTGTATGCATTGTTTACTACATTTCTAGCACATTCTGGCCTCCTTACTGCTCATTGTACACACCAGGCATGTTCCTGCCTCAGGGCCTTTGCACTGACTATTCCCTTTTTCCTTAACAGACTTTGCCCAATTAGCTACATAGCAAATTCCTTCTCCTCCTTTAAAGTTTTACCCTTATAGGAACTTTCCAATGAGATCTACCCTATATTTTCAGCATAACAAATTACCCCAAAATTTAGTGGATTAAAGCAGCAAACATTTATCATCCCACATTCACCATGGATCAAGAATTCCTAAGTGACTTAGGTGGGTGGCTGAGGCTCAGGGTCTCTGGAGCTGCAGTCCAGATGGTCTTGCTAGGGTGGAGATTTGTGTCTAAGCTCACCCAGGCGGCAGTTTTCCTCCCCACTGGGCCCCTCCAGCAGTGTATGAGGATTCCAGTTCTCCACACCCTTGTCAACACTTGTTATTATCTGACCTTTTGTTTATAGCCGTCCTGTTAGGTGTGAAGTGGTCTCTCGTGCGTTTTAGAAATTATTAATAAACCTTATTTTTTTTAGAACTAAGATTTACAGGAAAATTGAACAGATGGTACAGAGAAATCCATACGTTACCACCACCACCCCTGTCTGCACACAGTTCCCACAATTATTAACATCTTACATTAGTACAATGTGTTATTCTAATAATTATAATGTATTCATTACAATTAATGAACCAATATTGATACATATTAACTAGAGTTCATGGTTTATTCAGAAATCCTCAGTTTTTACCTCAAGTACTTTTTCTGTTTCTTGATCCCATCCGGATACACATTGCATTTAATCATGTCTCCTTGGTTTCCTTGAGGCTGTGATTTTTTCAGACTTTCCATATTTTTGATGGCTTTGACAGTTTTGTGAAGTACTAATCAGATATTTTGTAAAATGTCCCTTTATTGGGATTGTCTGATATTTTTCTCATGGTTAGAATGTAGTTATGGGATCTGGGGAGGGATATTACAAAGGTAAAGTGCTATTGTCAGCACATATCAAGGGCACATCCTATCAACACGATTTATCACTGCTGATTTTGACCTTGGCCACCTGGCCGAGGTGGTGCTTACAGGGTAATCCACTGCAATATTACTTTTACTTTCCTGCTTTCCGTACCATCATCTTCGGAAGGAAGTCACTAAGCACAGCCTACATTTGAGAACAGGAAGTTATGCGCCCTTACTTAAGGACAGAGTAGCTGTACAATTTATGTGAAATTTTTCTGCATGGGCTCTATGCCTCTTTGTGTCCATTTATTAATTTATTCATTCATTTACATATATCAGTATGGACTTGGGGATATTTATTTCATGCCTTGGATTGTAATCCAATACTACTTTATTTTGTTGTTCAGATTGTTCCAGGCTTAGCCCTTGGGAGCCCTTTCAATTGTTTCCTGTACCACTTGATATGCCCCCATCTTGCTTCTGCTTTTGGTGTTGTTTTGATTTTAAACTGCCTTTTCCTAATGGCTAATAATGTTGAACATCTTTTAATGTCCTATTGGCTATTTCTGTATATTATTTGTAAAAATGTTTATTCAAACCCTTTGCCCATTTGGATTACTTGTCTTTTCATTATTGAGTTATGAATTCTTTTCATAGTTTAGATACAAGCCTCATCACATATATGATTTGCAAGTATTTTTCCCCATTTTGTGGATTGTCATTTTACTTTCTCAATGGTATCCCTTGAGACACAAAAGTTTTAAATTTTGATGAAGTCAACCGTATCTATTTTGTTGCTGTTTCTTGTTTTTTTGTGTCATATGTACACTTTGGATGAGGCTATGCCTAACCCAGGTTCATGAAGATCTCCTCCTGTATCTTCTTCTTAGCTTTATGGTTCTAATTCTAAGGTTTATGATGGATTTTGAGATGACTTTTGTACATTGGGATGAGGAGGGGTCCAAATTCTTTCTTTTGCATGTGGGTATTCGGTTGTCCCAACTCCATTCATTGAAAAGACTATTCTTTCCCTTTTGACTTGCAACTTTGTTAAAAATCAATTGGCCATTTATGTGAGGGTATATTTCTGGGCTCTGAATTCTATTCCATCACCTGTATTCCTATCCTGTGCCAGTGCCACACTCTCTTGGTTACTGAATCTTTGTGTAAGTTTTGAAATCAGAAAGTATGCATCCTCCAACTTTGTCCTTTTTCAAGATTATTTTGACTGTTTGGAGCCCCTTGAGTTTCCATATGAATTTTAGGTCAGCTTGTCAACTTCTGTGAAGAAACCAACAGGGATTTGTTAGGAGTTACATTAAATCTGTAGGTGAATTTGGGGAGTATTGAATCAACAATATTGCCTTCCAATACATGGGGGTATTTCCATTTATTTAGGTCTTATTTACTTTCTTTTAACAATGTTCTGTAGTTTTCAGAGTATAAGTTTTGCATTTCTTCTTAAGAAATTTATTCCCAAGTATTTTTTTCTTTTTGATGTTCTTGTAAATGGGATAAGGATTCTATTTTTATTTTAAGAGCAGTGGGAAGTCATTGAAGTGTTTGAAGCAGGGATAGTCACGACCATGATGGGATTTTTAAAGACCCCTTTAGCTTCTGTGTTAAGAATTCCTTTAAGGGGTAAGTAAGGAGAGATTGATTGGTAGGTATTGCTGCAGTGCAGGTGAAAGTCTGGCATGTAGCCACACAAGGATGATGATGCAGAGATGGTGAAAAGTAGATAGATTCAAGATGCCTTTTGAAGGTAATGCAATAGGATTTAGTGCTGGATTGGATTTGGGAATGAGAGGAAGGAAAGTGTTAAGATTTTATTTTGTGTAGCAGAACAGATGGTGATACCATTCATTGAGATAAGGAGAACTAGAGAAGAATCTGTGCGTGACCTTTAAATACCTCTTTACATTGAAGGTAATTCAGTGCAACCCATATATTATCTCAATTGCTTTTCCTGAGTCCTCTTTTTAGCTAGGATAAGCATTAATACCCTGTTTGACGGGTGAGAAAACAGGGACCACAATGAGAAAAGAGCACGGATTAGAAGTCAGAAGCATGCTATTTTGCCCATGAGTTTCTAAAAACTGCTGGTCCTCTTTGATCATATTAGTTAACTTCTTTGGTGGCCAGCTTCTTTATCTAGAAAATGTGAGATTGGGTGAAGGTATCTCCCAAGTCCCTCCCTATTCTGCTTTCTTAAATTATTACCATTCCCATCAAGAGTTACTTGTAGGTTTGAATGACGTATGTAAAGGTGAGTGCTGGTGGAGTTGGTATTTGGATTCAGATCTCCTAATTTCTGGTGCACTGTTCATTGCACCACATGATATCCTATTTACTTTTTCTCCCATTTGCTTTTTTAGAGAAAGACAGATATTGCCACCTTGCTCACAGATAATGGGCAGTGTGACCTATTCTTGGACTTATATGTCTAAGTTTTGAAAGCAAGGCCACTTGAATTAAAAATCCCTTGAAGCTGAGATATGTTTATGATTGACTACCTTCAATATGTTTAAAGTATCTGTACTTCATATAGTAACACTCTCTCTTTCTATTCCCACCATGACTTTAAGTTCTTGCCAGATTTAGAGATTCTCCCTTTATGGTGGCAGTTCAGAAACTTTCTCAATCAAGGATGACTCATGGGCTGCTGCCCACAGACCAGACTTTATATATTTAATCTCAAGTTAACAGGGGTAGTTCTTAAAAGATTAAGAAGTCCAGCTATGGAGTGTAAAAAGTAAATACCAAAAAAAAAAAGTGTGGTTGCACTAGAAAAGGGAACAGTGGATTCTCCCAGGCATTGGCAAGCCAGCAAAGCAGTAACTGTGCAACCTGAGAGGAAGAGGAGAACCGGGTTCATTCTGTGATCACCTGTTCCGGGGGCACAGGCTTCCTCTTCGGCGGCTTTTGTAACCTGAATAAGGAAGAAGGAGGGATTTACTTCAACACTGGCCTTTAATCTACCGCCTGAATGAAGGCCCAGGACACACCTCATCTACTTGGTCCTCCTCGCTCTTTCAAATAACAAACAAACTCTGCATTTACACTGTGTTTCCATCCCTGTATGTAGATTTCCATCACAATAGTTGCCCTGCTTTGATAGAACTTGGAACAATTTGATAGTTCAGATAAAGAGGGAGCCCTTTGAAAAAGGACACCCATTGAAATAACGTCTCTGTCAAAGGAGCACGGTTTCTCAACACACGATCCCCATGGATGAGTGTCACGTCGTGGAGAAATATGATCGCGACTCCAAATGGTCATTTCTGCATGTTTGGATAATGAATTTTAAAGAGCTGACTGAAGAGCTGTTGAACTGCCAGAACTTGCCCACCAGCTGGGCAAAGAGCCATCAGCTTAGTTGTGGACAGGGAAGGGGGGTTGGGTTGTGTGTGGCAATTGTAGTTGGAGGAGACATGCCAATGCCAAAGTGTCATTCCCTTTGGAGGGAAAACACAGGATTTCAGAGATTCTCAGAGTGTTGGGTTCCATGCATCCAATAGTCTTGAACTGAAAATTCACAAGTGTTAGGAAAACTAGCTACTTTCTAAATTGATAAGTAAAGCAATTCCAATTCATATTCTCTGGAGCAATGAGACCCAATTTTGCTATACGTTAGAATCACCAGGAACAGTTGTGAAAAGGTAAACCCCTATGTCCTGTTGTGGACTTATTAAATCAGAATCAACCTCGTTGCTCTATTCTCCTCTGAGAGGGAGAAGTTAGGCAGGAATCCCAGTGGGTAATGCCCTACATTATTGTGATGCATATGATTAGGGAAGCTCTAAGCTGAGCATCGCTGATCTACTGGTCTACCTTGTAACAGAGAGCTGGTCACAGTCAGAATAGGGATAATCAGCAGCAGTTCCCGCTTTGCTCCATGGTTTGTACTTTCTGTCAGGGAATACGGAACAGTGCAATAAAAGATCACTGTTTCAGGCTGAGAGGACAGTCCAAACAGGAGAGGATTTTGAAAAATAGAACAGTTAAGTGAGCTGCATTGTTTTTTAGCCATTTTAACCTGAGCTGTTTATCAGTTCTTCAAAGCTGAGCAACACCAAGCCTGCTAGTTGAAGCTGCCAATATTCCCGGGCCCTCATTCTCATTTGAAAACTAATGAGGCTTAACAAAGGGAATAAACAGGAACAAGTCAGAATAAAGGGGAAGAGTTCTCCTCCCTTACTTTGGGGATTCCACCATCTTTTCCTCTTTTGCTTCTGATGCTTCTGGATAATGTTTCTTTGGAGGGCACAGGGAAGAGGCAGAGACTGGGCAGAAGTGCAGGCAGGAATTGGAAGGGTAACAGCAGATTCACAAAGCTGTATGATGACAAGCTTTGGGTGAGGGGATCATGGGTTGTTGGGGTGGAGGTAGGAGTAAAAGGGGAGAAATCTTATAGAAGATAAATTCACCAAGAAGGGGAAAACAATTGGCAACTTAACTCTTAGATCAAGATTCTCTTCAGAGGGCCAAAGACAGAGCTCATGTGCAAAAGGGATGAGGATGGCACTGCCTACCTGTCCTGCCTCCCAGCTTCCCCTGCTCTACGTCAGCCTTTAGGCATCGGGAATGTTGCTGCAGAGACTCTGGCTTGGGATTTGGTCCCCTAGGTCTGAGTGGAGAGTGGTAGAAAGTTCGCTTCCATCCAACAAGGTCTGCCACCCAAGGCAGAGCTCCTTGCCGCATATCTAAAAATTCATTCTGACCGCACCTTAGAAGAAGGTTTTGCCTTTAGAGTCAGAAGTTTCCATTTTCCTTAGTATGTTCCAGCGTTGGGGTGATAAATACATTTAGTCCCCTTAAAGCTGGCAGCTTGAAAGAGCATTGAGCGCTAGCCTGATGGCCTTCCGCAATACAGCCCTATGTTTCCTCCTCTCCCGTCCTCCTGTTTCCTATAGAGATGGGCTGGTTTCCTCACGGGAATGGGAGATTCTGGAAGACAGGGACTATGTCTGATGTGCCTTTGGATCCCTCACACCTAGCTCACTATTTGGCAGTTAGCAAGGAGTCAGTGAGTTGTGCTGAACAAAATAGAAATTAAGTAAATCTGATACAGCCCTCTAAATACCATAATACACAACCTCGTTGACACAGCTGAAAGAGCTAGGTCAGAATGCTGCTATGCAGGTATTAGGGCTGTATTTTTAAAATAACTTCATTCAAAAATTGAGCAAAGGTTTGGAGAACTCTTCCGTAAATGATGTCAAATGCCTTCTTATATTAACCTTAGCCTGCCCAGTCCCTACAGCCTCCCAGCACCTGTCAGAGCCCAGGCACCCCAGGCAGGTCCTCCTGAGCTGAGTATGATCCCAGGCCAGGAAGCTGGAAGGTTGCCTGCTGGGGTTTCCTTGGGTGCAGCATGGGCTCTCTACTGACTTTTCACCTGGACCAACGCAGATAACAAGCTCAGCCCCTGCAGACTAAGAGACCTTTGCCTGGTCTGAATCTGGTCTCTGCCACCATCTCTGGATTCTTGGGACTGTCTATCCTTTAGGTAGTCAGTGAAGATGGACTGAGCATGGGTTACCTTCCTGCACTTCTGGACGCAGCTCCCAAAGAGCTTGTGACTGATGACCGTTGGCATGGCTGCAGGACAGCTTGCTCGTTGCCTGCAGACCGACTTGGTGGCTTCTCTTCCGTGTCTGGGAAGGTGGCCCCTGTGATGTGTCGCCTCTGCTGCCTCTGCAGGCCTCTTGGGGTGTTCGAGGGGCACAGAGACCCTCACATAGCAAGGCTTCCGGCATGCCAACAAGCGGAGGGGCCCAAACACACCAGCAAATATTGTGGTACAGTTTCATCTTTATCTCTAAGACATTGAAGCTTTCAGTATGAAATGTCATTCTCTGTTGATTTTTACATGCAACAAGAATATGATTGAGCAATATTTTAAAGAGATGTGAAATATCAAGAATTTTGCAGCAAAATAATATAACTTTAAACATTCATAGAGTATCATGACCATTATGATGTAAATAATTGCTATGTTCTATTCGTAATCTATTGATTTAATTCTAAAAAAAAGATTTAAAGTGGCCCATCACAGATGGAAGTATCATACAACGTAAATGTGCTAATCACAAGATAATTATATGAATGGTAGCAATATTAATTCATAGTGCATTAGAGGCCGTCTGTTCTGGAAATTTCACATTGAATGATGACGTCTTTCTGTTCTCTCATGTATCTCTGCTGTCGCCAAAAGCCTAAAATTGAGGCTGTTTGTGAAGGTGTGGGTGGCATAGGATAAATGGGCCGTTACTCCCCCTCCCTCCCTGTGACAGCACCCTAACGGGCCCTGCCGGCGCCCGGCTCAGCTCCCCCAGAACCCTGCAGTACGGCCCAAAACTGCAGCCGCCAGCTGCGCAGGATTTACAGTCTGTGACTGTGTCTGTCGGGAATGCGCGCGGGGAGCCGGCCTTTGGGTAAGAGCGGACCCTGGATGGCACTTAGTTGTCGCTATTCCACCTCTATCCCTCCGTCCTTTTATCGTCTGCAAGCACCCCCAGTTCTCATCCCCCAAATCCCAATAGCCAGCCTCTGCCCCTCTGTGCCAAAGGAGTTCCCTCAGAGCCTCGGAGCACCTGGGAGTTTCTGGCGTCCTGGGGCAGCTTGACCAGCAGTGACCGGTGCGAGCGTGTTGACCCCTGTGTCTCCTGTCCCTGACTGGGTCAACTCTGAGACCACTGCCTTGAGCACCTCAGGACTGAACTAAGGCCACCCTCCATGGGACGTGCCTTGGCATTGGAAGTTTACCTGACCTGACCTGTTTCCCTTCCTGGCTCCGCTTCTCCTCTGCCTTACCGGCTTTCCCAGGAGCCTCTCCTGAGCGCATTCACATGGACCTCTGTTCCAGAGTCGGCTTCCAACCTGTGCCAGCGACGGGCCTTGTCGCTCACTGTGCGACCTCGGGAAGTGACCAGTGCTCTTTGAGCCAGTGTCTTGATCTGTAAAATGGAGACAGAAATCCCTGCCTTCTGGGGGTGCTGTAAGAATGAGAGACAACGTGTATAAAATGTCTGGCACAGAGGCAGTTTCAGTGGATGTAAGTTGTTGTTAGATGTCTCCCCAAGTTCACAGGTTCACTTACCGTGCGGGGACATGTTTCCCCGCGGCCGGGGCATGGTGCACGGGGAGGAGGAGCTGGGAGAGCCGGGAGGGGAAGCCAGAGCGGCTATTCATTGCCCAACGCTCAGCCATGGCCTTTCAATGAGTGGATCTGGGTGATTTGGCCACGGTCCCTTAAGATCCTCAGCACACATCAGGACGTCAGCCTGTGACGCGAGGTGCAGCTGCCAGGAGGGCTGCAGGGTTTGATGTAGATCACTCGCAGGGTTGTGTCCTGACTGTGGAAATCTTGAGCATCTGTTTTTTTCAGGATTTGCCCCAACCAGAGGGGCCCTGACTCGTGCAGACCTCTGGCTGCGCTGCAGCGCCTGGTGGGGGCCTGAGAGCTGGTGACAGGCTGTGGAGGCTGCAGCGCCCACCGGGAGGCTTGGCCAGAAAGAGACTCAAAGGACCCTGCACTCAGGAAGCCATCACAATCTCTCGTCTTATGTGCAATGTCTGGCAGGCAAATCCAGGTGATCCATTTCCTCTTTCTCGAGCCAACGAGTTATAGGGATCGAATGACAAAAAACCCACCCTCACATTTCCCTCCCTAGCCACTTCCACGTTCTCTGACTCCTTCACTTCACTCACTTTATTCTACCTGGACATAGAATGTAATTCTCTAAATCAGCTATTCTTCGGGGTCTTAGACATCCGCTTTGGGTGCTTCCTTAACTCCTGAAGAATTCCTCCCTTGCTAGTAATTGTGACTGCAGATGGTGCAAATAATAATTTTAAATCAGTCAGAGACGAACCGATAAAATTATATGTATTGGGCAGCTGGTGTTCAGGATAGGCAAGGACAAGCGTAAGGGGCTGGGCTGGACAGGTCGTGGGAAAGGGCTCTTAGGGTTTAAGAGTGTGGAGGGCAGAGCTGCATGTCCGGGAGTAGAGCACTGCCTCAGGAATAGCTTTGGTTTGATTCTGGTGGCAAAGCCCAAGAAACACACCAGAGGCTTTGTCGCCTTTCGTGCCAAAGGCTGCAGAAAGCAGCCCTTGCTGGCTTTGGGGTGAGCCGAGTGGACTGACTCCCCCGAGACTGTTTTGCACGGCCTCCTTCTTTGAACAAAGCACCATGTTTGAACAGCAGAAATCTCCCGGAAAGAAATATCTAGATAAACAGGAATTGCCAAAGATTGGTTTAATGGACTCCTCCCATTTAGAATTCTCATAGAGAATGCTCGCTGCTGGGTTGTAACTGCTAGAGTGTGAGCCTCCAAAATTCTTCTCACCCAAGTTAAGTGGGTCTCTGCCCTCTAAGGAAGGGTGCCCCTTGTGGAAAAGGGAAACTGAAGAGGGGCTGGGGATAGGGCTTCCTTCCCAAGGGACAGGCAGGTTTTGGCAGAGAACAAATGCATCAGCGACTTTAGGAGCTCATTGTTCACAGCAGCCCTGGCTGCCTCCAGCACTGGGCACCTGAGGCTCATGCTTGGAAGAAAGATTACAAACCAGCAGCATAACTCTCCTCCCCATCTCCATGAGAATTCAGTGTCAGGTTTCAGGTTGCAACTCCTAAAGTGCATCTGAGATATACACCACCTTGCCAGGGCCAGACTCAGGGCAAAGGAGGGTCAATGAAAGCAGTGCAAAAGACCAGGTGAGGTTTTCTATTTCCTCCAAGGTCCTTAATAAAGGGAGCACTGTTGCCAAAGGATATAATAATGGATGTCAATTGGTCCTGGAAGCAAATCTCATGTTACTAAACCTGTTGCTGTAGGGAAAGCACTCCCAGCCTTCTCCACCACTGCATGTGCACAGCACACACCACACCTGTCAGGTCACCCTGTTTGCCCCAAACGTTAACTGGCCCTTCCTTTGTTCCTACCAAGCACCCCTAATCCAGTGAATTGCATATGTCTTGTCAGACTCTGCCCTATTTCCTAAGACAACTATTTGTTGTTCCTTAACAGTGTTTTTCATGGAAACATGCACAAGGGTAGGCAGGGATTGCTTCCTGCTCCCTGCCCTTCCATAAGTCCAGCCGGACAGTGCTGATTCTGCTGCGAGCCATCTTTCTCTTGCTCACGTGAAGATGCCTGTGGGGTTAAGAGCATGGCTGAGCAAATGATTCTTATCCATGAACTGAGCATTAAGAGGCACCTCCCACGTGGTCATCAGGCTGAAGGCTGGTTGCTCTCAGAAGGGTGTCTGGCTGCCCAACAAGAGGGATCTTTAAAATAGGCTGCAGTAATTACAGTATGTCCTGGTCTGGAGTGAGTACAATGGTGGCAAAGTGCAGTTCAGAAAAACCAGTGTCTCCACGAGGTACCAAGAAAGCAAGTGGGATGACAGTCGCCTACCCAAAAGAAGATTTCTGAAGACAAGAGGTTAAATCAGAGACAGCCACTGCTGTGTTTCTTTCTCATGAGAAAGGGCGCCCACCCGATAAGCAGAAGCAGGCGCGTGCATGGGCTCCGCACAGTACCAAAGATTATCTGGGTCCCCTGATGCAATTGCCCCCTCCCCTGCACCCCGTCCCCCACTGGCTAGGAGTTGTGGGCTTGCAGTCTTGAGGGCGAAAGCGAATGCAATGAGGAAGAGACATCGCCCTCCCTTAGGCAGGTCCGAGGTTCCAGTTACAGCCCCTTGCTGACATGGATTCCGGGAAATGGACTGGCCTAGGGGAATCGGGACTTAAAAAAGGAGCCAGTAATCAGTAATTCACAATATCATCACATAGTTGCATATCCATCATCATGATCATTTCTTAGAATATTTGCTGATTATATATGTAGAACAGAATGATCATATGTTAAGAATGTTTGTGTTTCTTTCTTGTCTTTTTTTTTAATTTAAAAATTAATAAAAAAATTAAAAAAAAAACAAAAGGAGGTAGGATGTGGGAGGTTTAGCAAACGGGACTGCGGGGAGGTGGATCAGGCAGATCTGAGCCATTTTGTCTCCTGAGAAGAGGCCGTTTTCCCTATTTCTCTCAACAGTAATCCCATAAAAGGATGCAAGAGCAGGTTTTCTGAGGTTTGGTCTCTGACCAGGGCACTGATGTCTCCCTTTAACGTGCTCACTTGACACTTTGTTAACATGCCTTTAGCATAGTACATATCTCGGGACATTGATGAAATCAAACTGTCTGCCCTTAGCAAAAATTGTTACGTGATAGGTTCAGAGCACCTCTGACCATGGCCCACGCAGGCTCCAGTTTACTGGGGCTGGATTAAGTTAACAGAGCAAGGAATGCGCATCGTGGGAAACCAAAGAAGAGCAGGAGCTAAACATGTGTGTGACTCAAGCGCTCCAGACCTGTGCTGTGTAAGCACATCATCCCAAAGTTAGTGGCAGAAAACAACAAAAAATGTTATGGTGCTCACAGATCTGTAGGGTAGGAACTTGAACAGGACACAGGGCACAATTTGGCTCTGCACTGCAGTGTGTGGGGCCTGAAATGGAAGGACTTGAGGGCTGGGAGAGACCAGAACAACCAGAGGCAGAAATAATCTGGAGATGTCTTTGCATACATCTCCGGTGCCTGGGCTGCCTGACTCCCAGTGTGGCTCAGCTGGGGCTGTCTGTCAGAGGCTGCACGTGGCCTCTCCAGGGGGCACGGGATTCCACGAGTATGTATGGCAGCCGGCAAAGAGGAAGTCACACGACCTTTTACGACCTAACCTGGAGGTCACATACCATTATTTCCATGCCCTTCGATTTGTCAGAGCAGATGGGGTGGGGACCTAGACCCCACCTCTCCATGGGAGGAATGTCAAAGAATGCGTGGCCTTGCTCTAAAAAGGTCGTACCAAGGATCATTTTTCTCTCTCCCTTAAAGATCACTTTCTTCTGGCAAATCTGGGCAGGGGGGTTATCTTACTCAGCCCCCAAATTTTCCACTTAAAAGCCAGCGGCTCCTCTGTAAACTGTATTCTGCCCAGCTCCAGTGCAGCCCCTGGCTGGTAATCTTGGCCTCCAATAACTGTGGTCCCCTGTCGCAGCTCTGCTACCTCCACCAGAGTCTCCATGGAGAGGCCACTTCCCCTGAAAAAACCACGTTTGACCCATATTTGTGCGGATTCATCACATTTGGTGAAGGGCTGAGGGAACCAAAGGAAATAATGATACGTGAATAAAAGACTTTAGAACCACATTCTGTGCATTACTTTGTGCAGATTACAAAGGAAAAGCCTTCGAGTAGTTAGGAGAGAGTCAGTCTGTAGTGTCTGTCCTCACATCTGCCTTTATTTCTCAGGGAACCTTCTTTTTAAAAATCTGCATTCTAATATTCGCTCACTTTGGGGGAAATCTCAATCCTGTTCACAAAGTTGTTTTTGCCCTTATTTTCCTTTGCTAAGCTGCTCAAAACAGATACCATGAAGTGCAGTGGCTTTGACTATGGGAATTCATTAGCTTACAGGCTCACACTTTAGAAGCTGTGGAAATGTCTAAATCTAGGCATCATCAAGACGACGCTTTCTTCACCAAGGCCAGCTGCTGGTGACCCTGGACGGCTCTGTTGTGTGCAAGGCACATGCTGGTCTCCTTCTCTTCCATGTTTCATTGCTTTCTGCTTCTTGCTTCTACGGCTTTCTCTCTGTCTCTGTTCCTCCCATTTATCAAGGACTCCAATAAGAGGATTAAGCCTCACCCAGGGCCATGCCTTAACTAAAGGAACCTAATCAGAAGGTCCTGCCTACAAAAAGTTTACACCTATGTAATGGATTAGCAATAAGAACGTGATTTTCCAGAGTACGGATAGTTTCAAGCCACCACAGCCTCCGAGACTGATCTCTCTCTAATAGTCCACCACTCAAGTTTGAGTGATTCGGCCCATGGTGATACCCACGGCTACCCCAGAAGGATAATCTGTGGTGGCCTGGGCTGTCCCACTTCCTGAGATCTGTCCAGAGGGAAGAAACATTCAGGAATCATTCTTCCCATCTACATGGAGTCATCAATATGAGTTAGAGATATATCTCTTTACTTTTCTTATTGTTCAGCTGCAAAATGGTTTGAAGACATGCAAACATACTTTCAAGAACACATCAATCCTTAAACAGAATAGGTCACAAATGCACAAGGAGAAAGAGAAAATATTTTCCTAACTGGCTTTCTCTCTCAGAATGGGAATTAAACTTAATTTCCTTTCCCTTTCCTGCTCTCCCTTTCCAATTGTGTTCTTTAAGCCTGCAGGGAATAAGAAATTTCCCTATTGTGGAGCCATGACAGTTTTAAACATAAGACCTGACTGAAACTTTGAAACTATGCTTTTAAAATTTCCATTAAACTCTTAGGAAAGGCGAACCTTCTCACTCAGTTGCTCTTGAGAAGTGGGGAATGGTGTAGGTTAGAGGTACGGATGGCTTCATTCCTTAAGGCAGAAAGAGTTAATTACTGGTAGTGACAAAAGCGAGTGGCCCACCTCTGTAGCATGAGCCAGCTGCCCGCAACATTTTTCTGCCCAGATCCACAGCCTGGCCAGCTGAAAGCCAGCTCAGCTCGAGGCATGACACCATTCATGAGCAGATTCCAAAGCCATGTTCTTCCAGAAATACTGACATTACAAATAATTAAAATATGGTTATTGCTTCTTCCTCCT